>JACBYM010000134.1:0-13124 GCA_013435755.1 Amphilophus citrinellus | reverse complement strand
GCCCCGTTTCCCCTGATACCCACATGTGCAGGTGCTCAAAGTTCATGACCCTCCTCTTCTCCACCAGGTGAGAATGCAGGAGGTGTGCTTCATGCAGTAAATCTGAGCAGCTGTTTGTACTGAAGTTATGGAAGCCAATCAGAATTGAAGCTGTAGCTGAACCAAAGGGCACTTTTCCTTCCTGGGAGTTTTCTGGGCAGATCCATGATGACGACTGTGTGTTCTGCTCAGTGATCAGACAGGCTTTCTGATCCTCTTAACTTTAACTTTGCTGTCACAGATGCTTCAACACAACCTGTTTCCATGTCTGTGGAAACGTCCAGGTAGAAGGTTTCCATCTGCTCCATGAAGATGGGTCCTTTCTGTCCCTAGAAGTATCAGGATCATCATACAAATGCATCTCAGAGTTGTGATATTAGTGCTCTCTTACAGCACATTAATATCATTTCAAGTGTTTATTGACACTCACTCTCTTATTAATATCGCTATATAAACGCTTGTCCATTTAACTCGTCTTACCTGTAAGCACTGCTACTTCCGCCGGAAGTCAGCGAGCATGGATTCTGTAGTCCTTCATGCGTCTGTCAGTAATCCCTGATTAGAACGATGATAACAACCTTTTCCACCAGCGAGGAGGTGGAGACGGCACCTACCGGCTCTTAACTATGGGCCTGAAAACTGCTAATAACGTCCATTTAATGGACTGATAACATTAGAAGCGGTGGTTTGACACAGCTGTGTCTGTTCATTTTTTCATACGGCTCATTTCATACAGACTTTCTTCCTGCAGCCTTCACAACCACGTCCCACTTTGACTCTGTGAGCTTGTGAGAACGGTGGAACAAAGAGAGGACATGAGAGGAAGATGAGACTCTCTCTAAGGTAAAGTGCTCAGGCAAGTGTCCTTTGATAAACTACTAATTTAAGTTTTACAGGTAACGTTATCATTCATTTTAGAGTTTAGTCAGATAATTGGATCTGTACATGATGTTTCATCTTCTAGAAAGTTTCCTGAAAGCAAATGAAATGATAATTCATGTTATTCAAAGTTGATAGTGGACAGTAACGTTGCAGCTAAACTGGGTAGTTTGCAGTGTTGTGGTTCAGTTTACAGTGATGAACTCTGTTGGACTGCTGCAGGGCAGACTGTGGGATCCTCGGTCACTGCTAGGTTAGTCCTGGTAGCAGCAAGAGACATTATGAGAGAGAGACATGGATGCTCAACTCTGAGCTGAAACCTCTGACTAAATATTAGATAGAAAGATGGAGGAAGTATAACTACCAGGGGAGAAGCTGTTAAAATCTGATTTGTGTACAAGAAACTTTTAGCTGATTTTATCAGATCTGACTGAATATCCTGTGCATGAAGTTTTTATGTCCCGTTGATCTTTGAAATGAAAGTTAATTTAGATAATGCTTCAAAATAACTGTAAGTGCTCCAGTTGTGTTTCAATATGGCTTGCAAGTAACAGGACTCACTTCTAGAAGGAGTCATCAGTTTGAATTTAAGCTGATTGTGTTCTTTAGGGACACTTGCAGCCAGAACTCCAGCAGCCATAATGACAAATGTAAACATGGACCTATATATGGTAGGAAGAGGTTACACCACCCAGGAAGCTCCGCCACAACACAGCAACAGGAAACCAGGTGAGTCAAAGACAAACAATGTAAATGGTTTTAAAGGCCACTTCCAGCTCTGCTGTGGAAACATTAACGTAAACGAGCCAAATATACGACAAAAAGCGGCATCACAAGCAAACAGCAGAGCAGGCAGCCTGTTAAGGACCGACTCCCTGTGACAAATATTTAAACTGTTTGTAGTTTGGCTCTGTTTACTCTGTGCTAACAAAGGTTACAGGTGTTTTTACCTGCAGACAGAAGAATTTTGTATACCGAAAAGCAATTAGAGGGAGTGAGATGGCCATGAGGCCCCAACGACAATGCAACAATCTAAAAACTAAAGGGAAAAAGTAACACGGACAGAGAAGTTACGGCCCACTTATCGCAGTGATAAGCTAGCGATAACTAAGAATGGAATGGCTAGCCTGGAAGTGTTGCTTGATGAACTGAGGGTTCCGCCAGGAAAATAAGGAACAACTTTCGACTATCAGAGAAGAAATTAGGAGAGCGAACGCAAGGATTAACGAAGTAGAGGAACGGCTGGAGAAGACGGAGGAGAGAACCCAAAACACGAGGAGGTGGTAACAGAGATGTTAAAACTACACATGAAGCTGAAGGATAAGCTGATAGACCTGGAGAGCCGATCAAGGAGGGAGAACATCAGGATTTATGATGTTCCTGAGGGGGCCAAAAAGGACTCTGAATCGACAATTACATTTGTGGAGACTTTACTGAAAGAGGGGCTTGGGTTGGATGGAAGCACGCCAGACCAGCAGATTGAGCGAGCTCATCGGGCGCTGGGACCGCAGCCGCCAGAGGGCACACCACCACGTTCAATCGTGAGGTTTTTGAGTTTTAAATACAAAGAGTCAGTACTTTGCAAGGCCTGGCAACATAAGGGATTTGTCTGGCGTGAAAAACGGATAAATCTGGACCATGACTACCCACCAGCCATCCCCAGAAGGCGCAGAGAGTACACGGAGGTTCGGAAGGTCCTGAAACAGAACGGGGTCCCATTCCAGACCCTCTTCCCCGCGAGGCTGCGAGTAAGACACAAATAAGGGTCCAGGATCTACGACACTATAGAGGAGGCTACTGAGGACCTGGCCAAAAGAGGCTACAAAGTAAAAGTCGTCAGATCTCCAGATTCCCTAAAGGAGCAGATCGAGCGGTTGACCTGGAGCAGGAAGGAGGGGAGACCACAGAAAAGCGCCTCCAGCTCTGCAAAAGGAGACAACTATAAAGAGAGGCTCCGGGCATTCAGAAGAACATCACCACTTACGTCATGAGACCTGAAGGTTCCGGCACTTTCCCTCATTGGACATTCCTCTCAGAGATAAGTACACAGGGGGCTGATTTAAGGTAGTCGGGATTATAAAGGGTTTGCTGGGGGTCTATTTTCATCGGGGCTGCTGCCACCTGTAAGGGCCCTCCCCAACTGATTCGGGAGGTCTTTCCCTTTCGAGCTTCCACCAAGAGGCTCAACAGGGTCTAATCACCAGACCCCCGTTTAGGAAGCTCAACTTGTTTTGTTTTTTAGGGCCCGAGCACGAAATGTGCGAAGGCCCTATTGTAATTGCTTTGTTTATCATTTTTTATTTTATTTTTTTATTCAGGCAAATGAATTGGCTTTTGGGGGCTTTATCATATTCAAAAACTCATCAAATTTTGAACATGCATCACACCTGGTGAAAATTTAAGTATTTTAATGGCATCGGGCAAGGGCCCGCCAAAATGCCTCAGTAGCGCCCCCTACAGACGAGCCCCCCCCCCCCCGCTGTGTTTCACGTACATTTATGAAACTTGCTACACATATGTATCACATCCAGACACACAAAAAATCCTCTTGAAGCCATGCTCTAAACCCAACAGGAAGTCGGCCATTTTGACTCAAACATGCAAATTTGGCGATTTGCACCCTTCAGACTTTGTCTAATAACTCAAAGGTTTTGGATGTTATCAACTTCATATTTGGTGTGTTTCATCTACACACCAAGGGCAATCTACATTTGAAAAATGGTGAGTTTTTGACAAGGGGGCGTGGCCATGGCGGGAGGGCAAAGTTTGATGTTTCACCATTAAGACAAAAATGGCTGTAACTCAAAGACACTTTGCCCAATCTGCCTCAAACTTCAGTGGTTTGATAAGCCTTCTACCCTGAACACATTGATATGCATAAAGTCCATAAACGTTAGAGCGCCACCTAGTCGCAGGTCGAAATATCATAAAATGGCAGGTTTTTTGGCTAGCCCCCGAGCTACATTTTATCTACAGCTCTGAACTTTGCAACCAAATATTCCATTGAGGTCTATGTGGAGAGCAAAAGTCTTAGTTTCACAGAATTGTATAAAATTGGGTATATACATTCTATACACAGTCACAATCAAAAAGTCAATGAGACTATGCCCTATTTCGCACGCTGCAGCCGTGAGCACCCCTCAAACATTACATTGGGTTTATATGGAGAACTTAAGATGCAGTTTCCGCTAAATGGAGGAAAATGGGAACAGATATTCTGGACATCATTCTGATCAAGTAAAGGTATGGTTCGAGTGCGCCATGGGTCACCGAGTGTGCCTGACTTCGAACGCGCCATGGGTCGACGTGCGCCACGGGTGCGAGGGCCCGATATCACCGCTTGCGGGTTTTAATTTTTTGTTTTTTTTTTTTTCTCGTTTTTGTGAAGATGATTGTTTTTGGTTCATCTGTTCTTTTTTTCAGTAGTTCGAGTGAGTGGGAGGTGGCTCCCCATTGTCATTAGTGAGCTGGAGGAGAATATTACCTAGATGGAGAAGACACAAATAAAGGTGGTTTCCTTTAACATAAATGGCATGAATAACCCAATTAAGAGGTGGAGAGTGTTATCTAAACTAAGGAAAGATAAAGTTCAAATAGCGATGCTGCCGGAATCCCACCTAGATGATGGTGAACATGCCAAACTGAATAAGATGGGGTTTAAATCTGAGCGTTTTTCTTCCCATGGCTCAGGGAAACAAAGACGGGTGGTGATTTTCATTTCAAATGCCCTGCACTATGAACATATTGCAGAACATAAAGACAGGGAGGGTCGATTTATCTTAATTACAGGAATAAAAGATGGCGTCCTGATTAATTTAATTAACGTTTATGCTCCACCTGGTAGCAACTGCTCATTTTATAAACACATTTTGAATTAGCAGCAACAAAGAGTCAAGGCATAATGATCTCCGCAGGGGATTTTAATGTCCGGTTAAACCCAAATTTGGATTCATCAAACGGCAAATCGAACTCCAAAAACACCAGTAAAAGAATTAGAAATATGATGGATGAACTGGGAATATTGGATGTATGGAGGGATAAGAACCCAACCTGTCGTGACTACACGCACTATTCCCCTTCCTATAATGTATACTCACGAATTGATTATTTTTTCATGTTTAAAAGGGACATCCATAGAATAGAAAGTTGGGAGATTGGCACGTCTCCTATTTCAGACCACAGCCCAATCTGTATCTCTTTTCACCTGACTAATAAACGTAGATCCACTCTCTGGAGGCTAAATACAAACTTATTAAATAATACAATCATTAAGGAGAATATGAAAACTGAAATTAAAAGATACCTGGATGAGAACGATAATGAAGAGGTGGGTCCAATAATACTTTGGGATGCCATGAAGGCGGTACTCAGAGGGAAAATAATAGCCATTTCCTCCAACGAAAAGAAAACCAGACAACAAAAGCAAAACCATTTGGAAGAGGAGCTAAAGAAACTTCAGAAAGAACATTCCAAAACCCTTCAGGAGGCAACTAGGATCAAAACTAAGGCATTAAAAACAAAGAACTGAATAGTCTGAGCATCCAAGAAATACAAAAAAAACTTCTCTTCACTAGTCAGAAATACTATGAAGCAGGGGGAAAATCCTTGAGGCTCTTAGCATTTAAACTACAAAAACAACAAGCTGACAGAACTATTCACAAAATAAAAAATATTCATACAAATAGGGTTGAAACAGGCTTAGAGAATATTCACAAATGCTTTAAAAATTTTTCCAAACTTTATATTCCCAACCCAAATTGAACAATGAAGAGCTGATAGACGCATTTCTTTCCCACCTTTCTCTTCCCAACGTTACAACCGAGCAAAATGAACAATTAATATCAGCGATAACTGAAGCAGAATTAAGATCAGTTATGGAAAGCTGAAAGGAGGGAAATCCCCAGGAACAGACGGATTTACTGCTGAATGGTACGAGAAATGCAAGACCAGTTAGTCCCCATTTTATTAAGAGCTTTCAAATTAAGTACTGGAAAAGAAAATAATCCCCCCTTCATGGAGAGATGCAATTATTTCACTAATTCCTAAAGAAGGCAAATAAGTAAGTTGAGATGTGGAAATTACCGCCCAGTAAGTGTACTAAATATTGATTATAAATTATTTTACCGCCATAATTGCACAGAGACTGGAAAAAATCTTACCAGAGATAATACATAAGGACCAAACGGGTTTCATCAGACAGAGGCAGACGCAGGACAACATTAGAAAACCCTGCATATTTTAAGTCATGTAGTCCAACAGAAAATAGAAACCCTTGTACTGAGTCTAGATGCAGAGAAGGCCTTCGACTCAGTCAGATGGTCCTTTCTGTATAAAGTGATGTCCAGGTTTGGGTTTCACCGGACCATAATTGATGTAATTGGGGCATTGTACAATAAACCATCTGCTAGGATAAAAATGAACGGCGATCTATCAGGCCCCTTTACTTTGGAAAGGGGTACAAGGCAGGGATGCTGTGTTTCGCCACTCCTCTTCGCCCTCTTCATAGAGCCATTAAGTCAGTGGATAAGGCAGAGGCCTGACATAACAGGAGTCCAGATGACATCTGGGGAACAAAAGTTGTCCTTGTTTGCAGATGATTTACTTTTAACCATAACAAACCTGGCTACCAACGCTTATGGAGATGATAGAAGAATTTGGTTCACTATAGGATAGGATAGGATAGGATAGGATAAAACTTTATTGGCATTACACATACAACATACATTGTACATATAACGAAATTGCGTTCGGAACAACCATCCAGAAAAACAGACAAGACTAACATAGGGAGATGGGTGTCCTCAGCCGCAGCCACACTGGCGCCGCCGTTACAATCAGTCCCCAGAAAAAAGGAAACAAACACACATCATGGGATAGTTAGGTTAAAAAAAAAAAAAGTCATCTGGTATGGTGCTCAAAATGAGCACGTACCAGATGACTTTTTTTTTTCCAAAAAGGGTCCAAAAAACCACGTTAGCAAAGCATATTTGCACATTTAAAGCCAGGATAGCAATATGGTGGGGTAGTGAGGGGACAGGAGGGAATGCAGACTGAGACAAGAGGGTCAGGGCATTGTGGAGCCAGATGCCAGCTCCTAGCCAAAACAGTTCGCTGATAGTGATGGAAGTTCATCAGCGGCCGTGGTGATCCAGCTTCACAGATCACAGAGAGGGCTGAGGGGAAGAGCGACCATCACACATTGTCCTGGAGAGATATGATTACCAGCCCAAGGCCGGCTAGGGAGCCGAATTCCTGATAATGCAGATGTTGTTTGGAACAGGCTGCTTGTTTTTCCAACAGCCTTCAGTCTCACTGGGGAACCCATTCAGTAAATCCAATATTCCAAATTCATTAGTTACCGTCGTCACCGTGCAGAAACCGAACCTTATCTCCAGATCGAACCCCTCTCACCTGCGAGCACGTTCTCAGCTGGACTACCCGTCCGCTTTACGGCTCAGGTCCAACAGGCTTTGAGTCTGAGTTTGTACGGCTCTGCACAGCCCGTCCACCTGGGTCTGCAGCCTCAGCTGATGTTGAACTGCTGCCCAGATTTTCTTAATTTCCCAAGTAAATCAGGTATCCTCCGAGCCCAAACAGAAGAGATACCGCTACCAAATAGCCGAATATATAGACGTCTTCAACGTCTTCGATTTCCAGAGCTGAGAGGCACACAGGTCTCCACGAGCTCCAAGAATCGATGACGTATCCAACGGGGTCTGTTCTACTCGGACACGCAGACTCCCATTTCCCTGATCTCATAGTGGAGAAAATTCGATCAGTGGTGTTTAGTGCCCAGTTTGCCAGATCCATGTTGCTCTTAATCTTATTCTTATTTGGACCAGTGTGTAAGAGATGCTCTTACAGCAAGCAGGAGAGATGGGGAGGGCAGGGAGAGAGATAGAATGCGACCGTCTCCGTCAGAGAGCAGGAGGAGTAGGTTATAAGATAAACATTACCAAGACTCAGGTTTTAACACTGAATTACAAGCCACAGAACAAATTTAGGAATTTGTACAAATGGAATTAGGAAGCAGAATCCATCAAATATTTAGGAGTCACACTATGCAAGGATTTTTCAGGACTTTTGATGCTAACTATGGACCCCTAATCTCAAAGCTAAATCAGACATACAGAGATGGAATTTGATCCCTTTTTCGACTCTATACTCCAGAATAGAGTCAGTAAGGATGAATATTCTTCCACGCTTACTCTATTTGTTTCAGCGTTTACCTATTCAGATCACAGATAGGCAATTCGTGAGTGGACAGAGTAATATCACAGTATATCTGGCAAGGGAAAAGGCCAGAGTGAGATACAGAATTCTGCAGTTAAAAAAGGAGAAAGAGGACTGGGTCTCCCAATTTACAAGTCTAATTACCCTCGCAGCTCAGTAAGACCAGTTATCTGTCTTTGCGCCTCATCTTCTGAGCAGGATGGAACGTATAGAAGGTATAGAACGGTGGAAGGAATTCCTTTCTTATCACGTATTAATGGATAAAGATCTACAAGCGGAGTTGACAATAACACACATGACTCAGTGCTTTTATTTACACTGCTGGATTCCTGGAAACAAGATAGTTAAAATTGTGTAAATTAGATAATCTCAGACTGGTGTGCCTTTGATTCAACTTTTAAGCCAAAACCAGGAGTGACTATATAACGGTTCTTTTGTTTAAACCCCCAGTGGATACAGACTATATAAGAAATAAGTGGTTTAAAAGAAGGAAATTTGACTATTTTCTCAAGAAAGCTGGGAAAGGATTAAACAAAATTTTACACTGGATGGACCTCGCAAACTCCAATATATGGAGAGAAATTCTGTTGGAAAAAAACACTGTTCGATTACTTTGTAACTCCAGCTCAGCAAAAATACTCAAGGCACCTAGAGACGCTGTTGGAGACTCTGGGAACAAACGAGTACGGGCAACCATCATCAGATTTTCTGGGGTTGACCAGTAGTGATTGCAGGTATTTTGTGAGCAGTTATGTGTTTCACCTGAATAAATACATCTCACTGTAGAATCCCCTTGAATGTGAAAGCCTTTGATGCACTTTGGAGACCATCCCATGCGATTAATGGTCTATGAAGATTAAAAAATTGTTGTAATTGCTTCTCGCAAGCAGCAAAAAGTACTATCACCACGGAAATGGTTAAAACATGAAGGCACCTTACAATTGAGAATGGTTTGTAATTGTCCAGAAATTTACATTAGAGAGTTTTCCTTCACTTTAAAGGTCAAAGGGAATCTTTTCTCCGGATCTGGTTCAAAATGGACAACTTATGTTAATCCCCAGTGGATTAAACACAATGTCTGTTACATGAAAATACTGTCAGTTATATTGACGGTATCCTGTTTTGATCCTGCATACATACACATTTGAATTGTGTTTTCCCTTGACACTGATTACGATTGGGAGGTCAACCCCTCCCAACTTACACTGTTATATTTATATTGTTATTTTACTTAATCTTAGGATTGTATTTTTGTTTTGTTTCTCCACCCCCCCCCCCCCCCACCCCACCCCCACCCACCCCACCCCCAATAGTGAAGAGTCCATAAAAAAAATTCCTGGATTCCAGTTGTGATCCGGATCACTGGCCAAAATTTACTCACTTCTTCCTCTTGTCCTTTCCAACCCACTCCAAAAATTCATAAAATCTGTTCATAACTTTTGGAGAGTAATCCTTGCTGACAATTAAAACAAACGACAACACAACACCAAAACGTGAACGAAAACCTAAACCTCCTTGGCGGAGGTAATAATAATAGAATAGAATAGAATAGAATGCCTTTATTGTCATTATACAGGATGTACAATGAGATTGGAGGGCCCCTCCTGTTCAGTGCCATGCAACAGAAAATCAAACTCTCTAAAATAAAAATATTATAATCAAGAATATACAGAAAATAAACAATGTATAAAATATACAAAAAAATAGAACTGTATAGAAATATATTACTACATTGGTGCATCTGTACATTGTAAGAAACGTAAATAAGTGTACCCCTCTAATACTGAAGATGATGAATATTGCACTGTGAACTGCATGTACTAATTTGTAGAAAAAATGTAACTATGGTAACATTTTCTTTCACAGCTCCTTCATAGATCTTTACAGGAGGATTCCATCGAAATTCTGTGGAGCCGGATCTCAAGGTTGTAAGTTTGACCAGAAGAGGGAAGAGGATCTTTGTTGTGTCGGCAGGGGTGATTCATTGTGATCCAATGATGGGACTGATTTCAGGCCTGCATGATCACGTGCTGTTTGCACAGCAGAGCATCTAATGAACGCGACTGTTTTGCACATTGGTAACAGTGAAAAACCAGTTTCTTTGGCAGAGTGGGATCTGGTTTGTGTCGGGGTACTGAAGTCAGATTCCTGAATCTCCTTTTGTCACACTGGTCACAAGCTGTTAGTTCCCTTCAGTGTGTTCAGTGCTGTGTACTTTAATGACGGTTAAGAGTACTTAAATGTGGAGAAGCTTTTGTCACGTGTGCTGCACTTGTCTGGTTTCTCTCCTGTGTGGATTCGTTATGCACTTTAAGGTGACCTTGCAGTGATGAAGGATGACCCACACTGTCCACAGAGGTGCTTTTTAACCCCATGTGGATGAGGTTATGTTGTTTTAATCCACCTGTTGTGGGAAGCTTTTCTTTTTTCCACATCTTCGCAGTACTTCAGTTTGTGTCAAGTGTGTCTACGGCTGATGTGTTTTTAGGCTTCTTTGCTGACTGAACGTTCCCACCAAAGGCACAGAGAAAACGCTTTCCCACCACCACAGCGATGACAGGGCTGCGAACTGGATCCATCTGTGTGGCTCTGCTTCTACACAAAGACACAAAGACAGTGTAAGTTCCAAGGGGAATCCTTCAAACATTTGTATCCTTGGACGTCGCCGGAATAACGAGGCCCTCTGTGCCAACGGTCCAATTACATTTGACTGTTTACATTACACCACTCAGCTTACTGGAGACAATAACTACAATACTACCACAGAATACTTATCAATTAATTTACTCATTTAATACTGGAATAACTTTAATGGTTGTCGGGTGGCACAGGCACAAGATAAATGTCACACTATACAATATTTTAGTACTGCATTACCCCACTGTAAATGTTCCAATAACAAATCAGTTGTAATACTATATGCGTAGATAGTACCAGAATACCCACAGCAATACTACATATCCTGCCTAATGAAATACTATATACCACCATCATACTATACGAGGTACATGCATAGAGCTCAAGCAACTGTGGGACTCACTATAAGTGAGCAGTGAGTTTGATATTGGATCCAGCTGGTCTGTTCATTTTTCATACGGCCTCATTTCATACAGACTTTCTCCTGCAGCCTTCAACCACGTTCCCACTTGACTCTGTGAGCTGCGAGACCGGGGGAATGGTTGGAACAAAGAGAGGACATGAGAGGAAGATGAGACTCTCTAAGGTAAAAGACTGCTCAGCAATGTCCTTTGATATAACACTACTTAATTTAAAGCTTACAGGTAACGTTATATTCCTTTTAGAGTTTTAGTCACCTTATTGATCTGTACATGATGTTTCATTCTAGAACGTTTTCTGCAATCAAATGAATATGATATTCATGTGATTCAAAGTTTATGTGGCCAGTAAGTGCAGCTAAACTGGGTAAGTTTTGCAGTGTTGTGGTTCAGTTAAGTGTAATTGTGGACTGCTTGCGGGCAGACTGTGGGATCCTTGGTCACTGCTCGGTTAGGTCAGGTAGCAGCAGAGAAAAAAAAAACCAATTATGAGAAGAGAGCCATGGAGCTCAACCTCTGAACTGAAAACCTCTGACTAATATTAGCAGGAGAAAGATTGAGGGAAGATAACTCAGGAGCGAAAGCTGTTAACATCTGATTTGTTTACAGAAAACTTTTAGCTGATTTTATCAGATCGACTGAATATTTGTGCATGAAGTTTTTTATGTACCGTTGATCTTTGAAAGAAAAGTTAATTTAGATAATGCTTCAAAATAACTGTACGTTGCTCCAGAGGTGTTTCAATATGGCTGCACCGTAACTGACTCACTTCTCAGAGGAGTTCACAGTTGACTTTAAGTGATTGGTTCTTCGGGACACTTGCAGCCGCACTCCAGAGCAATAATGGCACAGTAACATGGACCTATATAGTAGGAAAGAGGTACCCCACCCAGGAAGCTCCGCCCACCACACACAGTAGCAACAGGAAACCAGGTGCGTCAAAGAAAAACAATGTAAATTGGTTTTAAAGGCCCACTTCCCTGCTCTGCTGTGGCACCATTAATGTACCCGAGCCACATATACGACAAAACGTGGCATCACAACGCCCCAGCAGCGCCGGCAGCCTGTTAAGGACCGACTCCCTGTGACAACTATTTAAACTGTTGTAGTTTGGCTCTGTTACCTCTGTTGCTGACCAGCTTACAGGTGTTTTTACCTGCAGACAGAAGAATTTGGGGCCGTCAAAGCAAAGAATTTTAAACCGTAAATGTTTTGATAATTTGTTCGATGGTTGGATGTGATATTGATTTTTATGCCCAATAAACTTATTTTCTTCTCTCTACACCTTGACTGAAGAAGGAGCCACTTGCAAACCAACATAAAGACTCCATATATGCAGAAATAATCAACCCTGATATCCCCGGCAACTGGTTTACCATAAATAACTACCGTGTATAAATGTTTGTCACTACAAAGTAATAATTTCGTTTTATGATCATAGAAGCAAAAAATCATATGAACAGTTGTTCCCACAGTCAGGCTAAAGTTACACGGATCAAAATAAAAAACACCTACCTCACAGTAACTGCACTTGTAGCGCTCTCTCTGTGGGATCTGTTTGGGTGTTCTCAGGTAACGTGGACCTTTAAACGTCTTATCACACATGTCAATTTATGAGGTCTCTCCTCAGGTGGGCAACATGGGGATTGTAATGTTGGTCTGTTCCAATCTTTTTGCCACACTGATCACAGCGTAACAATCCGTCCAGTGTGAATGCGTAGGTGTGTATTTATGCCCCAGCGACTGAAAGTTTTTCAAAGTCCACAGCTGTATGCCTTACTTCCAGAGTGGGTAACCTGATGCCTCTTTAAGACTGTCTGTCAGTGAAAGCTCTGGCCACACGATCACAGCTTAGGCTTCTTCCATGTGGTATGAGTTGGTGTTGTTTTTTAAGCTTCCAGCCAGGGTAAAAGACCT
>JACBYM010000133.1:74020-136960 GCA_013435755.1 Amphilophus citrinellus | reverse complement strand
TTCTGTGAGGTATTAAAGTATTTCAGAGTCTTTAATTTGATGAACCCTGCAGACATCCAGGACTCAGTCCCTGTTCCATTTACTCCTCTGCAGTTATTTAATGTTAATTTGAAATGTAATTAATAACTGACAGGCAGCCTGCATGCAGGTGTTTGATGAAGCTGTTTGCTGTCGTTCAGAGTACCAGCTGGAGTCAGAGACTCTGAGTCAATGTGAGCTGTTACGAAGCGTCGCTGTTACCAAAGAGCAAGATGACGTCCCTCACTGCACGGAGGACGGCAGGTTCAGGTACGAGTTTAGTTTGGTTATAACCAAGTAAAGAATCACACACAGGACACAATTCATGAGACGATGAAGTGAAAAACTGTGATCACCATCACAGGAAGCAGGCCCGACACTGAGCTGAGCCTGTGCATGAGTAGAGAAAGAGTCAACAAAAATGGAGCCTTACACACATCATGAAATGTAATCAGATTACAATCAGACTGTCTGCAGCTGCCTCACGGTAAATACATTTAGCTCAGTTTTAGAGTCTTAGAAGCATTTCTGCCTCATCTTCACTCCAACATCTGTGACAGACATTTTTCCATCAGTGTCCAAAGCTTTGTGCAGATAAATGTGATTTAAACCATGACTGTAGTTACAGTAAATGTTTCCAGTGCAGGGAAACTGGCTGACAGCGTCTCAGAGTCAGAAAGATGGAGGCTATAGATTTGATTCTGAGCTGATAATAAATCAATAAAACACACTCAGAGGTTAACTGAGTTTCCCTCAGCTCAGGATCCACAAACCTGCTTCTTGCTCTGAACTAATGTTGGAAATATTTTGGCATTTTGTGTCAGCACAGTTTGAAGGTCAGCACAGAGTCTGAGTCACAATATGAACACTCAAAGATATACAATATGCAATTTAAAAACTTTAACTTTTTCCTGTTTTTTTTCCCTTCATGAAGGAGTAACAGCTCTTAAAAGTCCTTAAAATTGCACCTGTGTGAGCCAAATACACAGTTTGTGTTTGTGTGTGTGTGTGTGCAGACCTGTGCAGTGCAGTGGGCGGGGTCAGGAGTGCTGGTGTGTCGACGCTGAAGGTCAGGAGGTCGTCGGGACTCGAACCAGCAGCTCAGCTCCTTACTGTGAGTAACATGATACGGCTGATTGGAGACGTCACAGATCACATGATGCACGTTTCTGGAAGTTTTTCATTCTTCCCCTGATGAAGTTTGTGAGGCTCAAATAGTCAAAACCAATCAGAAGAACACTTAAGAGGGAAAAAAAAAAAAACTTTTAGATAATAAATAAGTTAAAAAATTCAGTCATTTATTTGTTTATGTCGAGGGAGCGCATCACTTAAAAACTGGCTCAAATATTATTGGACAAATTTATTTAATTCTTTTAAAGTCTTATTTTTCCTTCACATATCTCATCTTTAATGTCAGTAAAATGACTGAAAAATGAAAGCTCTGAGAATCTAATGTTAGGATATATTTTTAGCAAATTTTCTGAGCAGTTGATTAAAGTCCACTTTTACTTTATTTGTCCAAAAATTCAACCACATTAAACACACTTTTTCTTATATGAGCCTGTTTCCTGTCTCTCTCAATTTACACTTTTGCATAAAATCTACAAAAACGGGCAAAATAAGAAATTTATGAGCCTCCATTCAGACACAAACCGCACATAAGGGCAATGTGTGTGTGTGTGTGTGTGTGTGTGTGTGTGTGTGTGGTGTTGTGTTTGTGTGTGTGTGTGTGTAGGTCCATCTCCCTGCCAGCTGCAGTCGGTCCTGCGGTGTTCGCCTTCAGGCTCCTTTGAGTCTGTTCAGTGTGACGCAAGCAGGGGGCAGTGCTGGTGTGTGGATCAGGACGGCATGGAGCTCTACGGCACAGACAAGATGGGAGACCCCAACGCTGTGAGTATGACTGTGTACTGCTCACACTAATGGACACCAGGTGAAACCTCCAGCATTAAAAATGATGCAGCATGTGAAACTGCAGAGTCACTAAACGTGTTACAGGTCACACAACAGAAGCCGCTTCTACAAAACATCAGTACAAACCTGGAACTGTCTCTCCTTCCGCTTCCCCGCTCTGACTGTATTAAAGTGTGTTTTGTGTGTCGTCTGAGCTCATCAGACTCACTGACTTGCTGACCTCTGACCTGCAGGTCCCGGCACTGTGAGGTGAGGGCCAGGCGTCTCCTCCACAGCTCCTCCGGGTCTTCTTCTCCTCCTCAGTGTGCAAAGATGGCGCTTCCTCCCTGTTCAGTGTAAATTCATCAACACCACAGACAGAACAGAGCTGGACCTGCTCCACGCCTTCAACAGGTAGCACCACCTGTCTGCGCACCTTCAGCAACCAGACAATGGGACATGTGTTGGAAATACTATAAATCCTGCATTTACAAGTCATTACAGTATGAGTATGCAGTGCTCCTGGTGTCTCAGTCAGATCCTCCCCACACGTGTGTTTAGCTTCATATTTTAGACTTTATTAGCTCTGTAAATGTGTTACAGACGTGTTGTTAAGCCGGCTGTCTATGAAATGATGCAAGTTAAAACAGCAGTGAGGCTGCTGCATGAAGCTGCTGTGGCTTTGAAGAAGCGACCTTAGTTCAAAACTATAACACTGAAAATCAGTGCATAATATGACGAGAGCAGCTGCAGTCAGCGGGCTTTTGGACCAGGCCGCTGGAACCTCCCTTGGTGGAGCTGTTGGCCAGTTAACTTCTCATGTTTCAGCTCGAGCTATGAGGAAATGTTTTACATTTTTCATCACAAATTAAAAACAATGTTCACGACAAAGAATGGACAGATTGAACACATTTCAGAAGCAGTGATTTTATGCAAAGGTTCGTTCGGTGGCCTGCAGCATTGTGCAGCTCCTGATGACAAACAGCACTTCATTTTGCTGCTTTGCTGCCTTTAGTTAAAGGCGTCCTTTATCCAGTAAGCTTGTAGTTTAAACTCTTGTTAGCAACATTAATAGTTTTGAAAGAAAGGAGGGGCAGCACGGTGGCGTGGTGTTAGCACAGCTGCCTCACAGCAAGAAGGTCTGGGTGTCTCTCTGTGAGGAGTCTGCATGTTCTCCTTGTGTCTGCGTGGGTTTTCCCGGGTTATACTGGTTTCCTCCCACAGTCCAAAGACGGGCCGTACAGGGTGTACCCTGCTTCTCACCCAATGAGAGCTGGGATAGCCCCCCCCCCAGCTATATGCAATTAGAAAAGAATGATAAAGAATGATTCAGGATCAGAGACGGTGCTTCATATTAACCTCCTGAACACATCACTGTAGTCATGTCCTTCATATTCACACCTACAGTTTGTGTCGACATTCTGCATGTAAGAAAAGAAGAGACCCAAAGACAAACAGAGTCCCAAAAAGCCACATACAAAACATGAGAAACTCACAAAACACACAAAGACGGCAAACTCAAGAAAGACCTGGAAGTGACAGGTGGTGCAGAACACAGGTGGTAAAAAGAGCAAAGGGTGGAGAAAAGCCACTGATGAGTAGGACAAACAAAGATTACAAAATCAAAGAGGAGGCGGCTCCGTGCGCATATCTGTGCATATTTGTTGTTTCAGGTTTCCAGAAGCCTTGAGACGTTCAGCAGCTTCAGGACGTTCTTCCCGCTGGGTTTCCTCGTACTGCTTCTGCTCCGACAGCCGAGGCCGAGAGCTGGAAAACAGGTTACACACACGGTGTTATTCACACCACCTGCCAGTGGTCATAATGTTGCCTCATCTGTGTGTGTCATCTGTTTTCTCTCAGCTCTGAGTGTCAGGCATCTTTCTGTGTCTGCACATTGAATTAATTACATTCTATGGTGATGTTTACTGACGCATTACATGACATGATGAAGGTGTGTTCTTCCTGTCCAGGTGTGGAGCTCCTGCTGTCCGAGGTGTACGACTCTGCGTTCTCCGGTCTTCGCTCCGGCCACTCCGTCTCTCAACCAACATCTACCGAGTCCTGCAGAGGAGGATGCTGGGAGTCCGCCTCGCCCTCACCGGACACTTCAGATGTAAAATGATTTAGAATAACGCCACCTGCTGTTTGAAGCAGTTCAGTCTTTAAGCTTCACTGACAGTGACTTTGCTGTCAGAGCTGTTGGTGTCAGCAGGATTTACTCTTCTCGTTTTAAACAGCTTTAAAGCACTCAGACAGATGATGCTTGCAGGTATTCTCTAACTGTGTAAACAGCTATGAAGGCAGTTTTAATGAGTGGCTGAGCTGTTGAAATGTGTCTGTGTGGGGACGGTTAGCTGCAGAGGATGGTTTGAACATAGTTATCTTCTCCCGCTCTGTCTCAGGTCCCTCTCCCTGCGAGGAGGAGCGGCGAGCAGCGATGGAGGCCAACAGCGTCTTCGTCCCGTCCTGTGAGAGCGGAGGAGCCTTCACCTCCAAACAGTGCCAGCAGGGGGGGCAGTGCTGGTGTGTTGACCCTGCGGGACGAGAGCTTCCTGGGACACGCAGCACGGAGACTCCCTGATCTGCAGTGAGCGTTTCAGCTCATATTCCTCATCTCTTTATGTCATTCTGAGTTTCCAGATGGTTTTTCCTCTTAATTTCTCTTCTCGTCATTTCATCTCAGATCTTCTTTTCTCAAGTTTGGATCTCATCTTCTGTTCGAGCATCCTTCTTTACAGCTCCTGATATTGTCTCTGTCTCGTGCTGAACTCATTTAATCTTTTATTTTGGTTTCCTTTCTCTTTTCATCCTTTGTTTTTTATCTGCTCCTCGTCCTGCAGGTTCAGGACCCGCCGACTGCCCCTCTCAGCGTCGTCTGGCTCTGTCCCGTCTCTTCTCTGGTCCCGTTGAGCCTCCTTTTCAGACCTCCTCTAGCAGATCTCCAGTCTCCTGTCTCTCCCTCCTCCAGCCTCTCAAGGATCTCCTCCCAGTAGATTATGAATCCCACCTCCTTCTTGTCTCAACTGATCGAAGTCCTGCATGGTCTGTTCCCCTCTGTGGGGGGGGCTCTGCAGGCTCTCACTCGCTCCACCTCCCGCCGCTTCCAGGAGAACCTGTTCGGAGGGAAGTTCCTGAAGAGCGCAGCAGCTTTTAATTTCAGCGGGGCGGTGGGATCTCGAGGAGCTCTCAGTCTGGACTCTCAGACTGTTGCTGTCAGCCTGCAGAAGAACCAGGACCTGGTCCAGTCTGTCAGCAGAGCCTTGGAGGACCCCGCCTTCCTCTCCGCCCTCCAGCAGACACTGACAGGTCTCAGCGGCTCCCAGGCTGCCTCTGTGGAACAGGTGTGGCACAACACATCCTCCAACGTCTGATAACGTTCACTGAGCTCAGAGAAATCCGTAAATTAAATCAGTCGAGTTGTTGTTTGTATTGTTACCAAGCTGCAGTGCATGTATGTGGATCAACCACCACCTCCAAAGGGGACAGCCCCCCCACTAGGGTTTAAATACCTGAGACTCTCCACCTTTAGGTTTGAGAATGAAGGATCAGAGGTGAAAGGTCTCCAAAAGAAATAAAGAAGTCCAGTCACCTTTTTTTCCAGCCCTCGAGACGATCTGAATGTCTGAGACTCTGCACAGACGCGTATGAACACGGGTTCATTTTTAAGGATGTTTAAAGATGAGCAGGTCATCACACTTTGAAGCTGCAGGAAATAAGTGTGTACAGTGAATACCACACAGCGCGCTTCCTCCTCGTCTCTGTCCCCTCTTTTCCCATCTGTCTCTGCTGCAGCTGTCCAAAAAATGCAAACTGGGCCAAAGAAAAAAGTAAAGTCACCTTTGGGAGACCCTTTCAAAATTCATCTGTTAATCTCACCGAGCATCAGGCACCCGTGGGCTCAGCTTTTCCTTTATTCAGCCAGAAAGGATCAATGAAAACTGAAGCTTTTAGTTCGACGGTGTCCTAATTTAACTCCAGATGGACACTTTTTTAGTTTTTGGCTCAAACACAACGATGAAAACAGGCTCACATCTCATTCAGCAAAGCTTTGGCAGCCACAGTCTCTCGCTTTCATCTCAAGCAGTGTGTGTTTGCTTTTGTGTGACTGACTCGTGCACAAGTAAAAAATGCTGCTCCTCTCCAGGTTCTGACTCCTCTGCTGCGTTCCTGCTCTGACGATGAGGACGACACGGCGGCCGTCTTTGTTCCCAGCTGCACACCGAGCGGTGGTTTCCAGGAGGTCCAGTGTCAGGGTGGAGAGTGTTGGTTGTGTCGACCCTCAGGGGCAGGAGGTAGAGGGGTCTCGAACCGCAGGTCAACCGCCTCGCTGTCCGTCCGGCTGTGAGAGAGCGCGGGCGATGGCCCTGAAGGTGAAATCAAACATGGCTGCCGGTGCTGAAATCTACATCCCGGCGTGCTCGGAGGACGGAGACTTCCAGCCGCTGCAATGTGTCGGCCCTCGCTGCTTCTGCGTGGATGCTGAAGGGAAGACGATGGCTGCCGGGCCATCGGGGGGGCGCTGTCACATGTAAGACATCACAGAGATGAACAAAAGATTTAACATGTTCATGAATATTTGACCTCAGAACGGCCATATTTTTGTTTTGTTTCAGGTCCAGAGAGAAAAATGCCAACGCTCCCGTCCTCTACAGGTCAGATAAAACCTGACCTCTGAATCCTGATCAGTTATTTAAGCTCCCAGTTTCATCTGTGGTCGCCTGAAAACAATCAATAGCCAAAGAACCTGAGGGCTGCAAACGACCCATAATGCAACACTGTCGTTACTGTCAGTAGCTGACGACACATAATTGTGTAGCTCTTGTGTAAAGATCATTTTGCACATTTGACAAACTAATTCAATAATAGAGAACTTCAAATTCAGGGCTGATACAACAAACACTACATCAGTGCTTTTATGGACCAAAACTGCCAAAATTAAAAAACAAAGAAATAAATACTCTAAATAAATGAATGTAATTAAATTTACCAGAAACATTAAAAATTGATGGTATTAATTAATTTGAAAAAAATAAAACATTACATAAAGTGTGAATAAATGATAAATTGGAAATAAAATGCTAAATTAAATGGAAATTTTCTTTAAATGAAAACAAAGATAATAAATAAAAGTAAATGTTTTGTACATTTTTTTTTAAATTTTGGCAGCTTATGGCCTCCATATAGAGTAACATATCTCCACAGAAGAGTCTGAATTTAAGCTCGTGAACCTCGGTGACCGGAGTCGTCTGTGGTCTCTGCAGGTCGGTGCACACAGACGTTGGCTGAGGTCGAGGCCTTCAGACAGGAAGTGAAGAGCATCATCTCTCTCTCTAACTCCTCCCACATCCCTCTGGGATACGGATTCCTATTGGCTGAAGGTCTCTATCTGACCCCTGAGGAGCTTCAGATCAGTCAATCAGAGGAGGAGCTGCGAGTCTCTGACGGGCTGCTGAGGCGGCCCAGAGCTGCTCTGCGATTGGCTGCTTTCTCCAGTGAGTCAAAGTTAGACTCAGAGTCTGTCAGATTAATATATTTTTATCATGGAATAATTACTAGTAGTTACAGCCTCATTTCTACCTGATTCCTTTAGTCCCAGGAGCTGTTTTTAAGGAACTAAAATAAAAAAATGTGCTGATGTTTGAGAGTTTTCTTAACACCTCATGTTTGTGTGATGGGAACCCTGTCCACTGCAGTCCTGTAGGTGGCAGATATGCAGAAGACAAGTACCCCACCCATCAGAAATCTTCAGTCATTCCTCCAATCAGACCCTTTTTTAAAAGAGGCCTCACAGAAGCTAGATGCAGGTCAATAGAAAAAAACATGAAAAAACATGAAAAAAACAAGTGAGAGATGCAACAATGAGATGTGAGAGGCTGTGGTAACAGTGAATCAGAAACCTAAGATTATATTTACTGATTGATTAATTTGTGAAACACTAATAAGCTCGCCCACATTTGCACACAAACCCACACTTCATCCAGACCTGCAGCTCTGATGGAGACAGGTGAGGTGTTTGCTGGTTGTTACATTTTTATAAAGTCCTGTGTCTACTGTCAGATGGCTTTTGTCTGATGGGGAGGGTACAGTGGCACATCAGAGTTACCGGAGTCATTCTTCAGAAACTGCTTCATTTTCCCCCCTGAATTATTTTGAGCTCCAGTCAGAGTCTCAGGCTGTGAGCTGTTATATTTAGAGTTACTCCATCTCTAATGCAATGTGGTGTGAGTGAAAGGAAAGATGCATCTCATCTCTGATCGTCTCTGCTTCCTGTTGTCACACTGACTGTCATCTTCATCTTCTTCATCCTCAGCTGTTCAGATGCTGCTGCCTCCTCAGCGTCGCTCGTACCAGCCGTTCACTCCACAGTGTGACGCTTACGGACGCTGGCTGCTCACACAGTGCTACCACAGCACAGGTCTCCACACACACACACACACACACACACACACTCTTTTCTCTCTGTGAGGAGCTCAGTGTAATTACTAAATAAACGTGTCCAATATTTCCACGTTTGTGTTTTTCAGGTCAGTGTTGGTGTGTTGATGAAGATGGAGAGTACATCTCTGACTCTCTGACCAGCCGCTCACTCAGCCTGCCCAAATGTAAGATACACACACACACACACACACACACACACACACACACACACACACACACACACACACACACACCAGCAGAGGGAGGTTAAAACAGGAAAACAATATGTGAGAGGTTTTTTAAAGCGAGAGCGTGTCAGACTCAAAACAGCACCACAAACCAGTGTTTTATGACGACAGTGTTCAGTCAGGTATGAAACGATCCTCACATCTTTTTCTTTTCCTCGCTGGTACATAAAATCAAGTTGCTACTGTAACAATTCAATAAAGTTCTCTTATCCACATTAATCTGTCATAATCATAACTTTCTTTTTTTCTTTTTTGCTGCAGGTTTGACTCGCTGTCAGAGAGCAAAGGCTCAGTCCCTGCTCTCTGGTTGGATGAAAGGCTATGACATCACCACCTCCTCACCTTACCTCCCAAACTGTGAGCAGGTAGGATCGCATAAACATCGTGCACACACCCGTTTCCCCAACAAGCTGAGAGGCCTCTGAACACACAATCAGCCAGTAATGAAACTTTTTCACATCCTGTTTGAAGGCTTCATTTGGCTTTTTGAAAAACAAAAATCCACAGAGTCTTAACAGGCTCGGTCTGAGATCACCCATGATAATGGATATTTTAGGCTGGAACGAATGTCTAATCAATTCATTTCTAATCAGTTTAGGAAGAAAAAAATCAGGTAGTGTTTAGATATTTGAAATTGTGACTTTATTGTCACTAATTGCCACACTTTTGACACTTTGTGTGTTTCAGGACGGTCGTTTCTCAGTGCTTCAGACAGGAGGCGCTGCAGGCTGGTGTGTGAACCCTCTGACAGGAGAGACGATACAAACGGCCACACCAAACGCTGCAGGACAGCTTACATGTATGTACAGAAACACACACACACACACACACACACACACACACACACACACACACACACACACACACACACGGGCTGCCCTAGGTCATGTGTTTACTGTCTTGCTTGACTCTGTAAATTCTGTGTGTTGCATTCAGGTCCCAGCTGGTGTCAGCTGCAGGGACTTCAGTGTCGCCCTGATGGCTCCTTCACCCCGCTGCAGTGTGATGTCACTTCCTGCTGGTGTGTGTCTGAGAATGGGCAGGAAGTGGGTGGAACAAGAGCATCTCGACAGACAGGCCGCACTCCATCATGTGACCGTAAGAACTTTCTGACCTCTGTGGTTGGTTTATTTATTACAGTGAACAATTCAGTTCAATTCAGTTTTATTTATATAGAGCAAAATCACAACAAACAGTCACCTAAAGGTGCTTTATATTGTATTAACCTACAATAATTAGAAAGAAAACCCAACAGTCAAACGACTGCCTATGAGCAGCACTTGGTGACAGTGGGAAGGAAAAACTCCTTTTTAACAGGAAGAAACCTGCAGCAGAACCAGGCTCAAGGAGGGGGGGGGGGGGGTCATCTGCTGTGACTGGTTGGGTGGTGGGGGGAGAGAGACAGGACAAAAGACATGCTCTGGAAGAGAGCCAGAGATTAATAATAACTAATGATTAAATTCAGAGTGGTTTAAAAAAAAAGAGAGAAGAAAGTAACACTCAGTGCATTATGGGAACCCCCCAGCAGCCTAGGTCTATAGCAGCATAACTAAGGGATGATTCAGGGTCACCTGATCCAGCCCTAACTATAAGCTTGATCAAAAAGAAAAGTTTTAAGCCTAATCTTAAAATAGAGAGGGTGTCTGTCTCCTGAATCCAAGCTGGGAGCTGGTTCCACAGAAGAGGGTCCGGAAAGCTGAAGGCTCTGCCTCCCATTCTACTCTTAAGTATCCGAGGAACCACAAGTAAGCCAGCAGTCTGAGAGCAAAGTGCTCTGTTGGAGTGATATGGGACTATGAGGTCTTTGAGATAAGATGGGGCCTGATTATTCAAGACCTTGTATGTGAGGAGAAGGATTTTAAATTCTATTCTAGATTTAACAGGGAGCCAATGAAGAGAAGTCAATATGGGAGAAATCTGCTCTCTCTTTCTAGTCCCTGTCAGTACTCTAGCTGCAGCATTTTGGATCAGCTGAAGGCTTTTCAGGGAGCTTTTAGGACAGCCTGATAATAATGAATTACAATAGTCCAGCCTGGAAGTAATAAATGCATGAATTAGCTTTTCAGCATCACTCTGAGAAAGGATGTTTCTAATTTTAGAAATATTACACAAATGCAAAAAAGTGGTCCTACATATTTGTTTAATATGTGCATTGAAGGACATATCCTGGTCAAAAATGACTCCAGGATTTCTCACAGTGTTACTGGAGGCCAAAGTAATGCCATCCAGAGTAAGTATCTGGTTTGACACCATGTTTCTAAGATTTGTGGAGCCGAGTACAAGAATTTCAGTTTTATCTGAATTTAGAAGCAGGAAATTAGAGGTCATCCAGGCCTTAAAGTCTTTAAGACATTCCTGCAGTTTAACTAATTGATGTGTGTCATCTGGCTTCATTGATAGATAAAGCTGAGTATCATCTGCATAACAATGAAAACAGCTGGCTGCACAGTCCTGAAGTATATGGACCTTCTGTGTCTGCCAGTTTATGTTCACCAATGTTAATGAACCTCACTTCCTGTCTCTTCAGTGCCCTGTAGGTGAACTGCATCCTTTTTCCCAGTAGTAGGATCAGCAGGAAGTGGAATGGCTCTCTGTAGCTCGGCTCTGATGGTGCATTCTCTCCTCTCCAGGTCCTCTGTGTCCCGCCCCCGTCATTAACCATGGTACCCTGGTGTGCCGCCCACCAGCTGATGGACGTCAGAGCTGTGACCTTGTTTGTTACCATGGCTACCAGAACTCACTTCCTGTCAGCAGCTTCTTGTGTGAGACTGCAAGTCGTAGATGGGGTGGAGACATCAAGCCATTGAGTGGAGCCTGTCAAAGTAAGATGCCTGACCTCTGACCTTTCTAAAGGGTCTTACTGATGCTTTTAAAGTTTTAAGTTCATTGTGCCACTTTTTTTTTCTATTATTAAAATAAGGTTTTATTCTGTTTTCTATGTTCAGTGTCTCAGCCCCCACAGTCAGTGTCCTCCTCTCAGCTCTGGTTGTTGCCATCGTCCTGCTCTCAGATTAACAGGTTACAGTCTCTGCTGTTCAACACAATGGCCAGCAGGGGGCTCTGCTCTGCACAGGTAAACTTACCTGCACCATGCTTTTCATTACTACCTGATCGTTTATAGACTGTTAAAATCCTAAATCATCTTCATCTCTTCATTAATGTAGGCATAATTATCTTCCATTCAGCACTCGGGTCTTATTGAAAACACTGTTATTTTTATAGTTTTAGGGGTGGGCATTAGTTTGGATGTCAGCACATACTTTCTTTCCCTGTTCAGTGTGTCTTTGTGTGTGCCTGTGTGTGTGTGTGCATCTGCTTTTGTAGCTTCCCTCATCAGGCCGTGCGGTGCCGCTGTGTGACAACTCCTCAGTGACTCTGCAGTGTGACGGTGGTGACTCACTGAGGTTAACAGTGAGATGGAGTGTTGCTCTCTCTTACCTCCCGACCTTTGACCTCCCAGACCTCCATGACATTGGTGCTGAAAATGGGCGTAACCAACATGATGTCAATAATAATTAGTTTCTGGACTTGATTGATTGATACTTTATTGATCCACAATGGGGAAATTACAGTTAACAGAACTTTCACAGAGTTTCACACATTTTTGCTTTTATTCTTCAGTCTGCATGATGTCATTGTGAGTGCAGAGGCTCCACCCATCTGCTATTCAACCCTTCTGTTTACAATTAGAAGCCAATCAGGAGATAGCTAAAAGGGACTATGATGTTAAAGTGGGAGGAGCTTAAACAGTTTATCCCAGGAAAATGAGCTCAGGGGCCACTCTATGGCCCATTTAGAACCGTGAGTCATGCAGAGCTGCTCTAGTCGAGTCCAAGAATGAAAGCACGAGTCTGGATATGAGTAGAGGAGGTCCACTTTAAATATGAGCAAATAGTTAAAAGGTTTAAAGTATGAAACTAAATTGAATGACCTGAAAAGGAACATGTTTTTAAGTGGAAACAACCTTTAATGACATAACAGAGATGGCAAAGAGTTTGGGAACACCTGCAGCAGAGTGTGGTTCAAAAAAAAAATTTTTTAAAAATCACATTTTAGGAGAGAAACTAATTCCAGAGGGTTTGACGTTGACTTTTTTTAAATATAAATTTCAGGACTCTTCCTGAATGAGTCCAGGCTTCTGGAGGGACTTCAGGGAATTCTGCGGTCCATGCTGACATCACAGCCCAAAGTGGTTTCCGTGACCACACCAAACTTCGGTTGTTCCCGTGGTTACCATCTGGACAGTGAAGGCGAAGGCTGTGGTGAGTCAGCTCAGACGTCCAAACTCTGGACCACAGCTGGAACGTCCAAAGTTTCACAGTTCAGCAGCCGTCTGTGGTTTAATTTAAATGGGACATTAAAACGACATCTTTCCAATTAAACCCGCTCAGAGTTTTATGACTTTGCCTCAAATTAAGGTTGAAAAGGCTTTTTTACGTCTTCTGCACACGTGCAAAGTTCCAGCAGCTCAGGCCAGAGCGTTTCCTGCTACTGCCATGAGCTAACACCATGGACACAGTAAGCAAAAGAGAATTTTAAAAACTGCTCTCACTCACATCATTCCTGCATTAATGTGGTGAGAGATCAGCCTGCAGCTGCCACACAGCTGGAACTGTCCTTAAACTGTGCTGTGTGGATCTAACAGCACCACTGTTACAGCTGTTCATCGGCTCTTTGGGAACAGAGGCAGGACAGCCGGCTCCTTTGAAACTTTGGTGCCATTCGTTTGTGCTTTGATCCATCTAAGACTTGTTACTTATACCTGAATAAAATAAGAACAGGTGTGTCTTCACCTGGAGCCGAGTAAGCAGTATGCAGCCTCCCCGTGTCCGTCTCTGCAGTCGTCTGTTCGTCCTGTAACTTAGTTTAGTTTCTCTCTGTTTTCAGTTGCTTGTCCTGCTGGCAGTTTCTCCCAGGATGGGGTGTGTCTTCTGTGTCCTCAGGGGACCTATCAGGATGAAGAGGGGCGGGACTTCTGCAACAGGTGTCCCAAAGGCTCCTCCCCTGCTGGAGCATCATCTGTCAGAGAATGTGAGTGTTTTAAAACCAGGATTAATTTATCGATTAATTGACTGAACTAGAATTAATCAGCAGCTTGTTTAAGGAAAAATGTAAAAGATTTTGTTTCCATCTTTGCATGTGTTGCTTTTATTGTAGTGCATCTCAGTTAATGTGTGTGAGTGAGTACATTATATTTTACTTATTTGGGTTATTACTGTGGTTTAGGCAGGAAAAATAGACATTGTCTGGGTGTTACTCTAAAATCTTTATCTGTTGCCCTCTTTTAAAACACAGTCACAGTCAAACTTTAATTATGTGTGCCATGTTTCACAGGTGTGTGTTTATTATGCATATTTCTCTAAAGATCTCTGATCTATAATCAATATGACCATCAAAGAGTTGCTGTCAACAACTTTCAGTATGTTACATTTTCAACACCACAATTTAAAATGTGTGTGTGTGTGTGTCAGGTGTGACTGAGTGCCAGAGGCGGGGCCTGCGGTGTTCACAGCAAGGTGACTTCCTGCCAGCACAGCCTGATGTCCTCTCCGGCAGGTGGAGGTGCTTCAGCAGTGAGGGGGTGGAGACTCTGAATGATGACGAGTGCTCAGGTTGTAGCTGCAGCAGCCAATCAGAATGGCTTTCCAGATGTTTGTATGTTTCTCATTATTCTGTGTGTGTGTGTGTGTGTGTGTGTGTGTGTGTGTGTGTGTGTGTGTGTGTGTGTGTGTGTGTGTGTGTGTGTGTGTGTGTGTGTGTGTTGCAGTTCTCAGCAAATTTCAAGCTGTTCCCAGATCAAACCTGATTGTTGGAGCTGAAGATGCTGAAGTGCTGCAGACAATGACCTCTGACCTCACTACCTGTGTCCAGGGTAATGCACGTCTGTCTTATTTTTAGGACCTTTAGAGTTGGATGCAGGAATGTTTGGAAGGATTTGTTGTTTTCTGCTTTTGCTTCAGTCTGAGGCAGAACTCTCAGTGGAGCGTTTCTGGTTTGTCTGCTGTGTCGTTGTCACTGTGCTGCCGTTTTTCTCTCACAGCTTGTGCGGCAGAGCCTTCCTGCCACCATGTGGCGCTGTTCAACAGACAGTCTCAGTGTGAACTGTACAGCACACACACACTGAACACATACTGCAACTCCTCCCAGCAGGTACACACCTGTACTCACCTTCATCTGTCTCTAAAACAGCAGTTTTTCCAGCAGGTAACAACAAAATAAATTTAAAAAATAAACCTTATTTTTCTCAGGCCAGTGGTTTTCTGGGTAATCCTCAGGCCGAGCTGTTTGATTCACTGAGCTGCTCTCTGAAAGTGAGGGGCGGAGCTTCAGAACTGCTGGTCATCAGGAAGAAAGGTACTGTTATTATGAGGGACAGGTGGCTCAGGTGTGCCTCCAGCTGTGTGCACCTGTGTGTTCAGTCTGGAGAGTGTGTGTGTGTGTGTGTGTGTTTCAGGTGCAGAGTTTTCCTCGTGGCAGCAGCAGAAGAGGTTTGTGAGGATGAGGATGATGAAGGCGGTCTCAGGTGTGTTCAGGACTCAGGTGTTCTCCTCCGATCGGACGTCTCTTTCCGACGCTCATCGTTTCTGTCAGGACGGCTGCAGCCGCGACACCTGCTGCGATGGATTCATCCTCAACCAGAACAGCCTGGTTGGAGGTATGTTACCATGGAGACAGGATCAGGTGATAGATGACGATTGACAGAGTCCCGCATCATCTTCTGCTTCTCGCTATCAGGTTCTCTGCTCTGTGGTTGGCTGAGAGCTCCATCAGTGCTGATGTGCGGGGACCAGGACTGGGACGTGATTGGACAGGGAGCGGCCAAACGCATCTGCGGGGCGGGGCTTACTTACAATGAGAAGCAGCGCAGCTTTGCGTTTGACTTTGGAGGACAGAAGTTCACCATCAGTACGAAAATAAACTCACAGCTGAAACACGTCTCTATTAAAACACTTAAACGCACGACTGAAGCGTTTCGTTTTTTCCTTCCAGCTGATTCTGCTCTGCCCGACGACAGTAAGAACAGGAAGGACTATCAGGCCTCCATCATCAGCTTCCAAGCCATCTACCTGAACACTGGTACCTGACCTCTAATTTGAGGAGAACATCTCAGTACTTCATTACAAATGACAGAGAAATATGATCAGCTGCCTGTCTCCTGCATGTTCTGTACTGCATGTTCTCCTCATCTCTGCATGGGTTTTCTCCGGGTACTCCAGTTTCCTCCCACAGTCCAAAGACAGTTAGTGGGGTTAATTGGTATTAGGAAAATTGCCCATAGGTGTGAATGTGAGTGTGGATAGTCTGTCTGTTTCTCTGTGTTAGCCCTGAGGCAGGCTGGCGACCTGTCCAGCTGTACCCTGCCTCTCACGCACTGGGATAGGCTCCAGCTCCCCTGCAATGCTGAAAAGGATAAGCAGAAGAAAATGAAGTGGATGGATGATCTATGAGAAACTGGTGACATTTCAGCTGAGGGTGCTTAACAGATAATCTATGATGAATAGGACTGAATGGAGCTAAAATAATTACTTACGCCTGATTCTAGAAAAAAAAAAGCCCTGATATGCTGTAATTTTTGGAAATACAGCATCAATAATGCTACTCAAATAAAACAACACGTCCTTCAGCTTTTCTTTGTGATTTCACCCATAGAACCTCAGCATTCTGCTGCAGCATGCTGATTGGTTGGATAAAGACTTGGGACAGACTTCCTCTCTTGATGGCACCTGTTTCCTGTAATGTTGTTCATGGTGCTGTGACACTGCTAATACTTGCTCAAAGTAATTGAACTATTACCAAAAACTCTAAAAAAAACAAACAAAAATCTTAAAATGCAGCCACATCTATGCTCTTGAGCCCTTCTTTCAAAAACATGATAAAAGGAAAATGTTTCCTTTCATCCATCGAGCCACATTTATTCTGGAAAAGGTCGAGAGCGCCCCCTATAGAACAAGAATTGGGAGTTTGATTATATTAGAAGGTCTCTGAAGATAAAAAAATGAGCACCACAGAGAGGCAGCCAGCCTGCTTCATGATATTGTTTGTGACTCAGTTCTGGTTGTTGTTTCTCAGTTTTGTGTTGTGTTGTGCAGATGCAGCTTCAGCCGTCGGCGGCTCTGCTTCTTCTTCCTGTGCTGCAGCTGAGCTCAGTCCTCCTCTGGAAGGTTTGCACAATCTAAACAGACTAAAACCATAAATGTGCATCAGAGGTTTGAGTGTGTGTGTGTGTGTGTTTGGGGGGGGGGGGGGGGGGGGGGTCATAGTCCTTAGTGAAGTATAGCGATGTTCTGCTGTGTGTTTCCAGCCTCAGTTCGGCTGAAGTTTGAGTCTCTGTCTGAGGACGACATCCTCGTGGATCCTCAGAGGAAGCTCCCTGCTCTCTCCTTCTGGATCAGCAAGAACTTCTACAGCTCCCAGCAGGCGCAGCTCTGGTGTCTCACACGTATGTATCACCAGCTTCTCTCCCTTTAATCTGTCTCTGAAAATGCAGACTGCAGGCAGGGGATAAGATTTCTGCTTTAACTTTTCTGGTTTCTGCTTGTTGTATGAGTTCTGTTGAACAGTCATTTTTCAGCAGCCTGGATTGTCTGCATGAAGAGGGACCACATCACACTGAAACTATCGGCTTGGCTCTCACTCTTTAATTTGTTTAAATGACTACATTCATAGTTAGACTGTAATTAGCTCTCATATTTATACTGTAATCCCTGGAAAATGCTCTGACAGGTTAGTGTTTTTGTCAGGACAGCAAGTCATTTGAGAAAATCATCATCTACCTCAGTCTGTCAGGTCATGACCCTGCCTGTGAACCCTGCCTTTGGTTCTGAGTGGTTCCCTCCATCAGATAAATATGTCAGTGGTCTCTGTGGGTTTCAGGTTGTGATGAGGAGCCGCAGTGCTCCGTTGCTGACCTCAGAGATGCAGACTCTACAGGTTACTTCAGCTGCTCGTTGTATCCGGACAGCAAAGTTTGTGGCGCGTATGATAAACCTCTGAGACAACTCTGCCGCCCCCTGCTGGACAAAGCACCCAACAACACCTACATCAAGAAGGGTGAAGCAGGGAGCTCATTTTCATTAGTTCATCAGCTGTTTCTGCTACTTTTAAATAATCATGACGTGTGTGTGTGTGTGTGTGTGTGTGTGTGTGTGTGTGTGTGTGTGTGTGTGTGTGTGTGTGTGTGTGTGTGTGTGTGTGTGTGTGTGTGTTTGTTTAGTGGCTCTGTCTGGACCAGTGAAGAGTTACTATGAGAGGGTTTCCTTCAGGAAGATGGTTTCTTACTCTGTACGCAGCCGAGTCAGCCTGGGAAAAAACACACCACTGTCTGAAGGGTAACACACACACACACACACAGGCTTAGATTTCAGAAAATGTTTTTATTTTTTCTTCTAAATCACGAGTGTAAGATGTCACTGTGGTGGATCTGATCCAAGTTATGTTTGTGTTCAGGTTCACTGAGTGCGAGCGGCGTTGTGATGAGGATCCTTGCTGCCGTGGTATCGGCTTTGTCCGTGACACCAAATCCGCAGGTATCCAGCCGCTTGTTAAATGTGCCTACCTCACCATTACACAAACCATAAACTGTGTATCAGAGTTGGGCGCAACTTCTGTATCTGAAAAGTGAAGCTGATGAACAGAGCTGAATACAGTGCTCCCTGAAGATGATAAAACGAATGCCTTAATTAAAGACCCGTTAATTTAATGTAACAGAGGCATCCCATTAACCACTTCAACACTGCTCCTTTGTGTTTCTGTGTGCGTGTTTGTGTGTGTGTTTGCAGGAGGCTCTGATGTGGTGTGTTTGGCTCTGATTAGTCTCGGGGTTCAGACCTGCAGTGAAGACGACATGTCGACCTGGAAGACTCAGGACTGCAGACCATCAGCAGTGAAGATCACACCGGACCCCTTCGGATGGTACCAGAAACCCGGTAACACACACACGCGCACACACACAACAGGACTTCAGCTTATCTGCTTGAGGAGAGGAAATGAGCTTCACAGGGAGAAACAAACTGCATCGGTAAATCCTGCTTTCTTGTTTTCAGTGAATCAGTGGAGTTCGTCTCCTGCTCTCTGTCCTCCGTTCAGCCTGCCACCAACCAAAAACAACGGTAAGGCTCCAGACACCGGCTAACCTGTAGTTTCACTACCAGTAATACTGTCAAAAGTACTCAAAGTACTGCCATTACTTCTTTCATTGTTCACCCCTGAATATTCTCTCTTAGTGTCTTTGGACGACTGGAGTCTCCTCTATAACTCTTCAGTCCTCATCGACCCGTCTCTCGCTTCCTATGATGTCATCCATGTGAGCCGTGACATCGCCTCTAACCGAGACATGACCAGGGACTGGTGTCTCCATGGTAACCAAATCTAAAGTACTCTTTGGTGTACTTCATCATGTGTCAGATCCTGACTCTCCTCTGCATCCTGTTTACTGTCAGCCTGCCAGGAGGCGGAGTCTTGTGTCGCCATGTCACTCAGTGAGGTGGAGTCCGCCACCCGCTGCGTCCTGTACCCCGACACAACAGTCTGCGGCCTAAGCTCCACCCCTGAATCCTCCAGCCCCGCCTCAGCCTCCTGTCGGCTGGTCGTTAGAGAGCCCGCCCCCCAGGTGTACCTGAGGCGCCGTGTTTCTTCTTCGCGTACGTCCGTCTCCATCCCGGGCCAGGGGGTTCTGCAGGGTGTTGCTGTGGAAACAGCACTGGGATCAGACAGGAGGACAGTCATTCAATTCCTGGGAGTCCCGTATGCTCGTCCACCAATAGGATCGCTCCGCTTCGAAGCAGCTCAGCCAGCTGAGTGGATTGGAACCTGGGACGCTACCAAACCACGGTAACTTCCTGTCTGAGAAAATTACCTGTGTGACCTCTCAAACACCTGCCCAACAGTTTATAATAGCGCCCCCTACAGGCAGCAGAGTTCATGAACCTGGGCTTGTGATGATGAAACTGTCATAAACAGTCGCCTCTAACACCAAAAATATCACTATAACATATTTTAAAGACTTACCAAAAAGCCTGCACGCTTTCTTACTTTCTGCCAAGTTCTTCTTCTTTGTTCTTTTACATCCATCAGCACACCTGTTAAACAAGCCCCACCCCTAACTCCAGTATCCACATGGATGAGTTGTATAAAAAAGGGTACCCCATGTACAGCCATTATAAAAGAGGAAATTATCCATAATTTCATAGTTTTGTTTAGTTTCTGCTGTTAAACAGTGCACATTAATAAAGAAGGATAAAGTGAAAAACAACAACGTCACCTGTACAGCAAATTTCTCCATCCATGGTCAGATTCCTGATATGAATAAAATAAATGGATTAATCCTCTTTATCTCTCCATCCTTCAGTGCCAGCTGCATCCAGCCTGGTGATGCAGCCTCTGCAGCCTCCAGTGAGGACTGTCTCTACCTCAACATCTTCACTCCTGCTGATCTGGTGAATACTGAGGCAACATCCCTCATTTATTTCGATTCATTTATTTTCTATGCTCACCTTTTAGTTCTTTGTTTATTTTTTAAATAAAACATTTGAATATGAGCCCTTACTGTGTGCTTAGACATGCCTGACAAAAGTAAGTATCCAAACACTGGAAACAGTGGATCAATAAACTGTCAGTTTATCTTTGACAGTTTATTGAATATATTTGCAAAAGTACGTCATTTTGAATGAGGTCTGAACTCCAGTTAGTGTTGTTCATAGTAAGAGAAAATCTCAGCAAATGCCATGATTACCATTAAATATGTGTGTGTGCGTGCCTGTGCGTGTGTGTGCCTGTGTGTGCCTGTGCGTGTGCGTGTGTGTGTGTGTGTGTGTGTGTGTGTGTGTGTGTGTGTGTGTGTGTGTGTGTGCATCAGAGAGGGCATGTTCCAGTCCTGGTTTTCTTCTTTAACCCTTCAGCCAATGAGAAGCCGGGACTGTTGGACGGCTCCACTCTTGCTGCTGTGGGTAATATTGTCGTGGTAACAGCGAGCTACCGCACGGCGGCGCTGGGCTTCCTGAGCACAGGTAACTTAAAAACGACCAGACAGTGAAAGAAAACACACACAGGTGCTGACTGACTCACCTCCTCATCTCTCTCTCCAGGTGAGTCTGGTCTCCGTGGAAACTACGGCTTCTCAGACCAGGAAGCAGCGCTACGCTGGGTCAAAGACTACATCTCCCTGATGGGCGGGGACAGCAGCAGAGTGACGGTGGGGGCGGAGCGTCGTGGTGCTGACATCACCAGCCTTCACCTCCTGTCCTCGTCTCCTCCTCTGTTCCAGAGGATGATGCTGATGGTGAGACCTCTGACAGTCCTTGCTTGTCCACCCCTGGTCTACCCCGGGGTCTACTCCCAGTTGGACAGCCCCAGAACACCTCAACTACCTCCCTCATTTGTGAACACGACCTCGACCTGGAGTGGGCGCTCCACCCTTTTCCAGCTGAGAATCATGGTCACAGACTTAGAGTTACCAGTTCTCATCCCGTGTCCTTCAAAGACTGCTTCTTCCACTGATTCTGTTCACGATGTTTGTGGACAGAATTTTAAGGTGTAGCCAAGAGGTGGAAGGTGTCAGTTTTGGTGGCTTTAGGATCTTGTTCTTCAGCAGATGATGTGGTTCCTGCTGGTTTCATAAACCGATGACCTCCAGCTTGCATTGTTTTTGAAGAGTAAAACTTCACACGTGCTTTAAAAAATATGTAAGAAAAAGCAAACCTAAAAAAATGTTAATATAAAACACAAATGCGTCCGATCTGATGGAAGCAGGGAGGTACAGCTGTGCGTAATCAGCATATACATTTTAAAAGATACCACAGGTGTAGCAGGTTTAGCAAAGGTAACTTTACAAACGACAAAGTTTTTTCTCATGAGTTCTTTATTGGATTCACGTCTTTTCTTCTCTTCCTGTAGGGCGGTTCAGTGTTTTCTCCGTCACTGGTTCAGACTCCATCCCCCTCCAGAAGTCAGGCACTCAATCTGGCCAAAGAGCTCGGCTGTGTGACCTCCGACCTCACCGACGATAAGCTGGCTGCCTGCCTCAGAGCGTCATCTGTTCAGAAGCTCAACGCTGCTCAGACAAAGGTGGATGGTTTGTCTCGGGTGGTTTGTGGTGGTGGAAGTCCTCATGTTGCGTGTCTCACCTGTGCTGTGTTTGCCCTGCAGCTGTTGGCGGTCAGCGGGCCGTTCCAGTCCTGGTCTCCGGTCCGTCAGTCCGTCTCTCCATCCTCGTCCTTCCACAGAGTCGACCTGCTGCTGGGAACATCAGAACATGATGGTCTTATCAGCCGCGCTCGCAGGATAAAGGTCAGAGGTCATGCTTAAACTACCTCTAAATCTACTTGAGCAGGCTTAAAGTTGGGGTTAAAAAAGTAATGATGGCATGAATTTCTTCAGGACTTTGAGGCTCTGCAGGGCCGAGCTGACAGTAAGACAGCATTTTACGAGGCTCTGAGCCGCTCGCTGGGCGGAGCAACAGGAAATGAGCTGCTGAAGGAGGCAGCGGCGTGGTTCTACTCGCTGGATCACAGTCCCTCAGCTGCTGGATATAACCTGTTCTCCAGGGCGCTGAACAACGCCACCAGGTGAGAAACACCAAGGGCTCACCTCTGGAAGCTTTCCTTAGCTACTCTGCACAAGTCTGGCTTTTTGAATCTTTGTGCCTTTTATTGATTCACTGATGACTGATCAGTACTGTTTGAGATTATACAGAAGCTAGCATCATGGCTCACATTACAGTAGCATTAGCAATAACAACATTTGGTTAGCCAGCTGTCTGTAATTTTGTTTATTTAGCTCCAATTCATGACAACAGTTGTCAGTTTAGAATCTGGAGTCTGAAAGAACGAGACTGTGGATAAAAGAAATGAGCTTCCTCCGAAGGGTGGCTGGCCTCTCCCTTAGAGATAGGGTGAAGAGTGCAGTCATTCAAATGGAGCTCAGAGTAGAGCTGCTGCTCCACCTGACTAGGATGGTTCCTGGGTGAGGTGTTCTGGGCATGTCCTACTGGGAGGAGGCCCTGGGCCAACCCAGAGCCCGCTCGGCTGGCCTGGGAACACCTTGGTGTTTCCCCGGATAAGCTGGAGGAGGTGGTTGGGGAGAGGGAGGTCTGGGTGTCTCTGCTTAGACTGCTGCCCCCATGACGCGGCCCTGGATTAGTGGAGGAAGATGGATGGATAGAACACATCAACTGACCTACTGTTAACAGTTTTTAAAACTTGTAAAAAAAAAAATATCCCTTAACAATCAGTAGGGAGAAATGTACCTGTTGAGCTCCACTCCTCTGACTTTATCACACACACACACACACACGTTGTCATGTTTCTGGTAAAATGACTGTTTTATATGTGTGTTTTCCAGAGATCTGTTCATCATCTGTCCCACGCTCCAGATGGCAAGTCACTGGGCTAAGAGCAAAGCTAACATCTTCCTGTATCACCAACCAGCCTCCAGCACTCACGACAGGTGTGCAGTGTTTAACAGGGAGAATATTCAGCCTACAGCAGCCTTCACCTCAGAGCTGCAGTAAAGCGGGCACTGACTCACTTTTGGCACCAGCCTCCAGTAAAATCAGAGTTTTTGGTTTCATTTGTTTCTTGGGCGTAAAAGTCTGTCCTGTTTGTGTCTGCAGGGCCGACGTGTTTGTTCCTCTGGACGTTCAGCTCGTCTTCGGGATTCCTCATCATCCTTTGAGCTCTCAGCGTTTCACCTCCTCTGATCGACGCCTCTCTCTTGCCATGATGACCTACGTCTCCAGCTTCATACGGAGCGGGTGAGGGTAACCCTCAAACCTCCGCTCAGATAAATCTGAATCGAGTCCTGCATCTGAAGCTGACTGATTCATTCTTTCTTCTTCCATGTTTTTGTCCTCTCAGGAACCCGAACCCATCCCGGGTCTGGGCTGAGTCAGTTCTGCCCCGCTGGCAGCCAGTGCTATCCTCAGAGGCTCCGCCCACCTACCTGGAGCTAAGCACTTACCTTCGTCATCAGAAGGGTTTGAGTCAGAGCTCCTGCTCCTTCTGGACCCAACTGGGACCCAAACTGATGAGTCTGACAGGTGATCTACTGGATCCACCTGTACCCTCTATTCTCCTCTACTCTGTCCTTTACAGTTTTACGCTGCTTCGCTGGGTCACCTGAGGTTCTTTACTGACTTATTCAACACTCTGTTTTCTTGCTGCAGGAAGCTTTGCTCTGTTACTCTAAACTTTAAATCTGCTATTTTTCTTCTTTACACATCTGTATAAAAATAAACAGTTTATCAGATTATTTATTATAAACTTTATTATATACTCCAAACAGCCATAAACTCAGTGTAGTGGAGCAGCAGTGAGCGTGGGAAACTGGATCCACCTTTCTGACTTTCTTCTTCTTTTGGTCTGTAGGTGCGTCAGGGGCGGAGCCTGTCCAGCCTGTATTGCCCCCTGAACTCCCAGTGGCTGCTCCATCCAGCCAATCCCAGACCGAGAAGGACGCCTACAACTAAACTAATGACATCATCAGCCAGCTTCATCTCCCATAATTCAGTTTGATTCAGATGGTTTCTGATGATCAATTTTGCTCCTAATCATTAATAAAAAGCATCTCAAACTCTCTGCTTCTCCTCTGCCTCTCTCTGATCCAAACCACACATTGTATATAAAGATGGATGACTGCAGGACAACTCGACCCTTTAACACTGATTTAACTCGACTCCCAGAGGAGTATAATATGAACAAGTTTGGTAGAAGATTAGGATCACGTATATTTTCTGCATCTCCAACTGAAGGCCTGTAACTGGCTGTGACTGTGGCACATTACGCTGCTCTAACTTTACTGCACAGCTTCATTAGGTGGTTTCAGTAAGATAAGTCTCAACAGGTTACATATAGAAAACTCAGTCCTCCAGCTGATAATCTATATTGCACTTAAAGCATAAAAAACAGGTGAAACATTATCGGTTCAGCATAAGTTACCATGTTAATCTAGCCAGGTAAAAAGAGATCCACCTTATAACAGTGAAAAGTCTGGCTTCAAGCTCGACATACGTCACTGACTCATTGATCTGCTTCGTAGTTCACCAGCTCCTGTGTAAGACGAGCGTATGTTGTGGTTACCTGTGGTTAATCAGCCAATCACAGTCCAGAGCTCCACCCTCTTCAGCTCACCTGAATCACACAGCAACACAAGATATGGGTGGTTACAGAAGCTTTGTGTCAAAGAATGCACAAATTATGTGACTGCATCACAATTTTCAGACAGAAGTGTGTGTATATTCTTTCTAATGGCCAGCAGGGGGCGACTCCTCACATTCAAAGATGTTTGTGAAACTGGGAAAACGGCCCTATTTCTCACTAATCTCTGACCTCAGTGAACCGTTTCCTGATGACATCATGGGCTCAGTCAGCAGTTTCAAGTCTTCCTGAAACAACATGATGGTCATTTTGTAACTCGTGGTCCCATTTAGAAGGTAAAGCAGAGGATGCTCGATGATGGTTTCAGTGTGAGATGTCACTAATCAATAGCAGACCTTGCAGTGCCTATGTCTATCTTTAACATACAGTCTTTGGTTGAATCTGCTTTCAGTTTGTGTTTATTCAGTTTAATAATGTTTAACATCACTCATGTAGAGTCGGGCCTCTGACTGAGCATACCTGTGGCAGGTTTGTTACCTGTAGCTGAGTTCAGACTGCATCAAACACGATCAGTTCTCAGCTTTTATTTCCAGGTATTTACACCTGGATCTGATACACAGTTCAGAAGACAGCACCTTTGGTCTGAGTAACTGGATTGGCTTCACTATTCAAACACTTTGGGAGGGGAGTGTATGTCCCTAATTCAGACCCATTAATTTTGTGCATAAGATTTACAATAACATTCACAGTGTAATTAACTAATTCTCATGACGTAAGCGCCACTGAAAGGTGAGAGAAAGCTGTGAGAAAAAAACTCAGAAAAAAAAGGTTTTATTTTTATTTTCAAGATAAGGAAACAAATCACTTTTCTTTTCAAATTGGAAAAATGTATTTACTTTATATTGCTGTAAATATATGTGTGGTTATATTTAGGGGTGGCTGTGGATCAGGAGGTCACCCACTAATTGGAAGGTTGGTGGTTCAATTCCTGGCTGCACTGGGCTGCATGCCAAAGTATGCTTGGGCAAGATACTGAACCCCAAGTTGCTCTCTGACGCAAGCGTTTGAGCATGAATGTTAGACAGTAAGCACTTAGCTTAGATACACATGGAAGTGCTTGAATGAATGGGTGAATGTAAGCGTGTTGTATGAGCACTCAGTCAGAGTAGAAGAGCGTTACATAAGAACCAGTCCCTTTACCATTTCTTCCTCCTCTCACAGCGTCCTCCTCTCATAGTCTGCTGAGTCTCCAAAATTCAGAGTGCTGTCTCTAAACCGTGCACTCCTCATGCAGCCTCTTGATTTAAATTTTTTTTTTACCTTCCATGACCTGAACAGACCTTTGTACTATTGACACCTAATCAGCCAGTGGCACTGTTAAATGTCACCTGATTTGCTTAAAGGCCCAGATTAGCCTGCACTGATACTCATGCATCCCTAAAAGCTGCAGCCTTATAAAACAAATGCAAATCTGACCTGCCAGCACACACTGATCAGGGATTCCCTGTTCAGATTTGTTTTTATATTTACTGAAGATTAAGCACCGTGGACACAGCTGAACAAGCAGCCAAATAAAAATAAAAACACAGAGAGGAACTGTGCGCTGAACTGTGACCACAGAGTGGAGCTCTGCTGTTGCTGGAAACCCCAGGGCATGATGGACGGAGGAGGAACTCAGCCCCTCCCCCCCTCTCAACCCCACCTGTGTGCAGGTGAGGCGGGCATATAAAGGAGTCTTTCTCTGGATGGAAACAGACTCCAGCAGCCACTCACACTGAGATCTTTGTCACAAACTGTCGGATTTCCCGCAGAAAGATGGAGACGCTGCTCGCACTCTGCCTCGCTCTCAGCCTCACCGCCTCAGGTTGGAAAACTGCACCTTCACAGTCTTGATATCTTTTGTTTTACTCTTTTGTAAGTGTTTTGTCTCACTGGGGCTAAAAAAAAAATAGAAAATGAGGAAGAAAAATGTCAAATAATGGAAAGCAAAGAGGTTGAAGAGATTAAAGAGAAGTAATGACCCCACAGATTACCAGCCGTCTGGAGCTGACGGGGCTCAGAATTCAAGAAAGTGCGATTCTTTAAATCATTTATTAACCTGCTGATTGACAAACGGTCCAAAAACAGTTAAATTCAGTCTTCAAACATTTTCTTTTGTCTGACCATCAGCCATAAACCTGAGATTCACTTTACTGTGACGTCCGTCTCATGTTTCAGTGCAGCACAGAAATGCCTTTCATCTGCGATCTTCATTCAATTTATTATTTTAAAATCAAAACACAGCAAATCAGCTGAAGCCGATTTTATCCCTCGTGAAACGGGATGTTATTTTTCACCACTGCTCACCTCTTTCCTTAAACTGAAGGTTTTCTGTCGTTGATGGTTCAAAAACAGGTGTTCAGCATTTTTTAAATGTTCAATAATCACTTTCTGTTGTATTTCAACTGTTATATCTTTTTGTTTGTCCTATATTGTTGACCCAGCAGCAACCATGCCCCAGCTAGCTGTAGTTTGGTAGAAGGAACATATTTCCTACATAAAACTGTGTATAGGGGGGTAATGATTTCTAAAGAAAAGGAAAAACTGGACTCACCCAAAATGTTAATTATTTTCATAATTAACACCATGTTTTATTCACTAAGATGTGAAAGTAGTGATTGAGACCATAAATTCATCAGGTGAGCTCACAGATCAGGTGAGCAGCAGGCCCATTTTATCGCAGACAGAATCAGCTTCTTTGTGTAGGAGTCACACCCCTGTGGCCATTACAGAGAATGCATGTTTATTATATTTCAGCAAATGATTCAGTTTTCAGGCATTAAAACCTATCAATACCTTTGATTTCCCCGATGCTAATGATCATAAGCTATCATAAGATTATTAATCAGTTTTGAAAACTGATGCACAGAATTAAAAACTGTTCTTCTTCCATTAGTGTCCTCCACAAACTCAACAACCAGTGGTACTGAAACCAACAGTCTCACCACAACACCTCTACCTGTAACCACCACCAATTCCTCTTCCATCAACACGTCAACATCTACTGACTCCACCAACAGCACATCTGCAACCACTATTACCACCACAGACGGAAACATGACGACCGCAGCTCCAACACTACAGAGCAACTCTTCTGCAAATACAACAGCAAACACCACAAGCCCTACGACGCCTCCTCCCAGCACCAGCACCAGTGCCAATTCCACGTCCTCCCCCACCACGGCGAACAGTGGAACGACCACAGCCACGAGCTCACCTGTTTCTGCCTCCCCAAACCAACCAACTACAACTCTGAATACAGCCTCAAGTACAACCTTGAACATGACCCAGAGCACGACAGCGCCTGCAGCCGGCAGCAGTGGGGGAGTTCCTGGGTGGGGTATAGCTCTGCTGGTCCTGGCATCTGTGGTTCTGCTGCTGCTGCTCCTGCTGCTGATCGCACTGGTGAGTGCACACAGGTTAACATCTTCTGTTCCATACTGTACCTCCAACCCTGGGAGTCAATACAGTGAGGCCATATCTTTATGAAGACCCGAGCAATCGGATGCAACAAAGATGAAGACCAACTCACTGCATCCGTTTTAGTTACAGGTGTACCATGCAGTCTCTTCAGTGACTGTACCACTGCCACAGTTGGTAACCAATGTGCTCTCATTCCCAGGGTGTCAAATACCATTTTGTTAAAGCTGCTGGCAGCCAAAGATACACACAAGGTGTCCTCTGGTGTTTGTCCCATGGCTAGTGGAGTTTCAGTCCTCACTAGGCCAAATTTTAAAATCAATTATGATTCTGTCTGTCAACATTAATTTTCACTAATCGTTTAGTTCAGCTCCAGTCAAGGCATTTTAAAGGGTACCCTGGGACCACAACACTATGGCTGAGTGGACAGCAGCTCTGCTGCCTCACAGTTACATGGTGCTCAGTTATTTCACTTTTAGTTTAATTCAATTCAGTTTTATTTATATAGCACCAATTCACAACAACAGGGACCTCAAGGTGCTTTGTATTACAGAAAATAATACAGAAAAAACCCAAGAATCAAACAACCCCTATAAACAAGCACTTGGTGACAGTAGGAAGGAAAAACTCCCTTTAACAGGAAGAAACCTCCAACAGAGCCAGGCTCAGGGAGGGGCAGTCATCTGCTGAGGGGGGAGAGAGACAGAGATTAATAATAACTAATGATTAATCCCATTTACATGAACAAATTGGAGTCTATGAGATAAATATGATTCAAACCACTGCAGTGCAGTACCTTTAATACCTATAGCATGCTCTAATCTCTGTAATAAAATGTTTTGGTCAACAGTATCAAAAGCTGCACTGAGGTCCAACAGGACAAGAACAGAGATGAGTCCACTGTCAGAGGCTATAAGACGATCATTTGTAACCTTCACTAATGCTGTTTCTGTACTGTGATGAATTCTGAAACCTGACTGAAACTCTTCAAATAAACCGTTCCTCTGCAGATGATCAGTTAGCTGTTTTACAACTACTCTTTCAAGAATCTTTGAGAGAAAAGGAAGGTTGGAGATTGGCCTATAATTAGCTAAGACAGCTGGGTCAAGTGATGGCTTTTTAAGTAGAGGTTTAATTACAGCCACCTTGAAGGCCTGTGGTACATAGCCAACTAATAAAGACTGATTGATCATTTTTAAGATTGAAGCATCAATAATTGGAAAGACTTCTTTGAACAGTCTAGTAGGAATGGGGTCTAATAAACATGTTGCTGGTTTGGAGGAAGTAACTATTGAAGTTAACTCCGAAAGATCAACTGGAGCAAAAGAGTCTAAACAAATACCAGCAGTGCTGAAAGCAGCCGAACATGAAGATAAATCTTTGAGATGGTTATGAATAATTTTTTCTCTAATGTCTAAAATTTTATTTGTAAAGAAATCCATGAAGTCACTGCTAGTTAAAGTGAAAGGAATACTCGGCTCTACAGAGCTCTGACTCTTTGTCAGCCTGGCTACAGTGCTGAAAACAAACCTGGGGTTGTTCTTATTTTCTTCAATTAATGATGAGTAGTAAGATGTCCTAGCTTTAAGGAGGGCTTTTTTATAGAGCAACAAACTCTTTTTCCAGGCTAAATGAGACTGTGTTTAATAATCCACATTTAGCTGTTTCACTCTTTGGTGCAGCTGAGGGTCTCATATCGTTCTTTCTTTGTGAATTTTTATGCTTAAATTGTTTTTTGTTCATTTTAACTTTGTTTTTTGATGGTCTGGGAGGCTCAGTCTTTACAAAATTGAGTATTGTTGCAATAATAATTTCTAATTAGTTCAGTGGTTAGGGTGGTTTGGTCAAGTTTGCATTTGTACTACAATCACTTTTAAAGGCAGAATCTGGACATTTGCACCATTTATACATCACATCTGGCTTATTATTTCCATCAATTTATACATAATTTTATCCACTGCCTTATGAGTATTCTAAACACTGAACTGTTACACCTGTTAGTTATTCAACTAGTACCTGCCCTGCTCTGCTATATAAATGTAATTTTAGTCCATTCTTCCCTGTGAGAGTAATGATCCTTAGTGTTGTTACATTGAGAGGCAATGTGGCAACATCATAATATGTTATATATCATAATATTGAAGTTTAGTGGATATAACTGAGATATTATTGTTGTGAAATTAAAATGATACGATGCTTTTGTAAGGTGTTACAGGTGCATACATGCTTAAAATTTGTCATTTTAGCCCATTGGCTGCTAGGCATGATGACATCATAACATCTGATATACATCAGAACCTTCAGGGGCCTCAGATGCACCCAGGATTGGTTGCTGAACGTCTGGTTGTGTAGGACAGACAGACAGATGGAGATGTGGTGTATAATAATGAGAATAATTTCTCCTGAATTAAAAAATGAGTAGGGTTTCATTTACTGAAATAACAGGAAAACCCCTAAAACCTCTCTGACTCCTCCCTTTAGCTTTATGCCATGAATGATGATGTCTGCAGTGTGCAATCAGCCCCATCTCGAGCCAGGAAAAACACTATGTGCTAAATAAATATAGTCACTATATTTATTTAGCACATATTGAGTTAAGGTTTCAGTCGCTGCAGTGTATCGGCTCCTCGGGACTGAGACCACACTAGTTATCACCTTACAATGCTTTCAGCAGGTCTTCAGATTCTCTGCTTCTTCCGGCTAGTTTTAAATGTCCTCTTGCCCTCCAAAGTTACAGGAAACTCAATTCAGGCTTTTCTTCTTTATAAACTGCACAAATTTGTTGAACTTTCCAACTCAGTAATCAAACCCCAAATATGACCTGAGTGAAGCCTGAAACCTGTGGGTGACATCTGCTGCTAATCTGTCCATCTGCAGCCTCCTGTGGTTCAACGTGTTTTTCCTCCACAGTAAAACTGATAATTCACTCATCAGTCACCCTGTTGGTTTTTGTCACCACCACTTTTACATTATAACTAAATTTGGAACTTTATTTCACTAAGAAATCTGAGGCAGCAGAGGAAAAGCACCCCCGAGGTTTGAGCAATTATAAGAAACAGCACACTTGTGACTCATGGACGAGGACTATAGGACTTTTATTCTTCCCTGTGAGAGCAGCGATCGTTAGTGAAACAGGACACCGGCATTAAGCGTTTGCCCCGGAGCTGGAGCAAGGTTTGTAGCTCCATTTGGAATTAAACCACTGACTTATTCTCACTGAATTCACATAAAAATCTGAGAGCAAACCGACTCCTTTCTCCTTTAGCATCACTCTCCACAGTGACAGCAGAAGCTTCTGTTTTATGGTGTCAGATCCAGTTCAGCCAGTACAACAAATAAAACTGCGCTGGTGCCTTTCTGTGATGGTGATAAACTGTAGCATTTGAGCACTAACAGCATGATGGGAGCATGCTCCCTCTGCACACAGTCTGCTTCTGCATGCTGATTCTCACCAAAACAAACAGACACCAAAGGCTGGTGTCCACGTATATTTGCACTGTTTTCACATATCTCATATTTAATAAGCTTCCTCCTTCCATCATCAGTGTTTTAAATATTCACACTGACTCTGGTGTTACAGCTGACCAGCTTATTGTTTTGTCTCTCCAGCTGGTGTGGTGCTGCTGCTGCAGGGGGCGCTTCAGCAGCTTCAGTCCCTACAACCACCTGACTAGCAGAGATGACATCCCTCTGTACACCACTCACAGCCGCTTCGAAGCCACCAATGGGAGATCATACGTAAGTCCAAACCTACTGAAACACATGAAACTGCTGATATCCTCACAAAGACGCGACGTTCTCTGCCTGGATCTGTTTCTCAGTAAGAACAGTGCAGTCACGCTGCTTATGTCCTCACGTGGAGACGTGGTCTGCAAAGACAAGAGCATCACTGCTTTTCCACAGGACAGCCCAGAAGTTCCCACTGAACTGGTTCCCTCAACAGAAAGTCAACAGGATTTTCAATAGGCTTAAAGATTACTGCAGAAAAGAATCTCTATGATAAGTTTATGATCCTTATATACTATATTCAGCATGATGACCCTTACAAACAAACAAAAATGTCACAATATTTTAAGTAAACCACTAACAAATAAACTTTGCTGCCAAAGTCAAATATCTAAAGCTGTCTGAATGTTAATCACAGACCTGATTTAAAGCATTTTGACTTCAAGACAATCTGAATATTCTCAAAGGGAAGATCACAACAATGTCCTCACAAAGACATCGGTGTGTATTTGAAGCTGTTCTCAGAGCTGCAGCTGAAGCCTGCAGACACACAGCACTGTGTGTGCTGGCTGAGTCTTTGTGTGCGGTAACGTGACGCCTGGGAAAGCGTCTCAGTCCCTGCAGCAGACAAGGTTTACGTTAATCTCAGCGGAAAAAATAAAAACTCCAGCCTCAGCACAACACACGGTATCTGCAGATCTCAGCAGCGTACAGAGGAATAAAACACTCGACATGACAAGTTTACAGAGTCTGAATCGTGCACTAAAGCTCTGACAGAAGAAGCTGTCCTGTACACACAGTGTTAGATTTTGTGAAACGGGCCAGTAAGAGTTAACTGTAGTTTAAACAGGGAGCACAAAGATATCAGAGTGTGATACCTGTAATTTAACAAAGTGATGGAAAGGAACTAGACAAACAGCAGCTGACAATGTGAGCGCGTGTTGATTTTAGGGATAAGAAACGTGGCTCTAAAATACTTTAGCTTTGTTATCAGCTAACATTGTGTAAAAAAATCTCCGTCTTTTTCACACCTCTGTTAATGATTACTGTCAGCCTCAGCTCACATTCATCACTTTAACTCAAACATTTTCTTCTCTGCTCTCCTTCCTGATGTCTGCAAACGCTCAAAGTTGTGTGTAATTTATTGCATTTGTTAACAGTCACTTTCTAATCATAATGGTTAATGCAGCTCTATCCACCCACCATTGCAGCAGTGGTGTGTATGACCCTGAAGCTGCTTTAGGAGAAACATTCACTCTGCTCTCGATGCTCATTCATCTTTTCAGGATCAGACTGATAAGCCGACGAAGAGCCAAGCAGGGACCTACACCATCACTCAGTAACAACCTCTGTGGAAGAGCAGCTCAGCCTTCACGTTCAGTCTCACAGTCTTTTTAAATTCAAGATTCAGATTTCTTTTATGAACATCTGCCATAACTACTGTCCGTCTCATAAACCTTTATTTATTCTCTGGAAGTAAGTGTGCAGCTTTGTTGTTTCTCAACAACAATAAAATATGCGATTTTATTAAAGGGAAACATTCTAAACATAATTATACAAATTGATACATCTGGGCCTATTTAAATTTGACTAATTTTACATACAGTACCTGTCAAAAGATTGGACACACTCACCCACTGATTGGTACTGTATTTCCATTTAATGCCAGTTTATTATTTTGTAATCTTAACAAATATAATAGTTATATATTTGACCAGTATTACTTTTGCTATTATTTTTCTTTTAAAAATCGCAATAGTTTGACATTATTTTTAATCCCTAAGTTAGTGCTGTGACTATGATTAGGTTAGATTATTACACTCACTTGTCACTGCATTAGGTACACCGGTTCCACTCATCCAAAAATCTAATCAGCCAATCACATGACAGCAACTCAGTGCATTTAGAAATGCAGACACGGTCAAGACAACCTGCTGAAGTTCAAATTGAGCACCAGAACGAGGAAGGAAGGTGATTTAAGTGACTTTGAACCTGCTGTTGTTGGTGGTGCCAGACGGGCTGGTCTGAGTGTGTCAGAAACTGCTGATCTGCTGGGATTTTCCCACAGAATCATCTCTGCAGTTTACAGACAACAGCCCAAAAAAGAGGAAGTATCCAATTGTTGACGTCAGAGGTCAAAGGAGAACGGCTGAACTGCTTCCAGCTGATAGGAAGGCAACAGTAACTCAAACATCCGCTCATTACAGCCGAGGTATGCAGAAGAGCATCTCTGAATGCACTACATGCCAAACTTTGAAGCAGATGGGCTACAGCAGCAGAAGAGCACACCGGGTCCCCCTCCTGTCAGCTAAGAACAGGAAACTGAGGCTACAGTTCACACAGGCTCAGCAAAACCGGACGACAGCAGACAGAAGATGAGTCTCACATTCTGCTGTGACATTCAGATGGTAGGGTCAGAATTTGGTGTAAACACCATGAAAGCATGGCTCCATCCTGCCTTGTATCAGCAGGTCAGGCTGCTGCTGGTGTGAAGGTGTGGGGGATATTTTCTTGGCACACTTTGGACCCCTCAGTACCATCTAAGCATTGTGTAAACACCACAGTCTTCCTGAGTGTTGCTGCTGACCATATCCATCCCTTTATGACCGCAGTGTGCCATCTTCTTCTGATGGCTGCTTCCAGCAGAATAACTCACCATGTCACAAAGCTCAGATCATCTCAGGCTGGTTTTGTGAACACTGTAATCAGACGACCTCCACAGTCACCAGATCTCAGTGCAAAAGAGCGCCTTTGGGATGTGGAGGAACGGGAGAGTCACATCATGGATGCAGCTGACAAATCAGCAGATTTTGGTTCATGTCAACATAAAACCAAAATCTCTGAGGAAGGTCTGCAGCACCGTGCTGGATCGGAGCCATGAGGACTTAAAGCAGCTCTGAAGGCAAAAGGATCCAACCCAGTACCAAAAAGGTGTACCTAATAAAGTGGCTGGTGAGTGTGTAGTTTCGCTGCATGGATACCAATTTATAAAGATCTGGGTTCCAAAACATTACATATTTAACTTTATCATTGTATATTCCCTACTTACTGCCACATTCCTGTTTGAGATAGTTATGTCACAAGTCCTCATATTTCACAGACATGACATGGATTTTTATTTATGGATCATAATTATATTCTTATTTGTAACTTTTTTTAAATGCCCTGTCATTTAGTTTGCTCTGTAAAAACCTGCTGTGCCCATAATTGTGTGTACACTCCACATTTTCCACCTTTGTGATTGCTGCCAGTGACACAACAGTCAGCTCCACCCAGTTTACAGTCAGATTGTACATTTCAAATGATTGTTTACCAAAAAATGCAAAATATAATGCTCTTGTTCACAGTAACAAATGTTTTCCCTTATATAATGTCCCATGTTATCTTTGTTACATAGTCTAAAAACATGAGAGTTTTTTTATGTACACATGTGTGTTTTTGCCCAGTGTTTTTCCTGCCTGGCAATAACTTCTATTTGTGTTTCCACTGCGTGTGTTCTGTTTGGCAGCAGCTGCAGTGTCCCACTTTGTTTTGTTTATCATGTTTGCATCAGGACAATCAGACGCTGAAAGCAGATCCTCATTGTTATAGGTTTGATTCATCTTTCCAAGCAAAGTCCAAGTTCATTCTTTCTAACACAACAGCTCGGCCACAAAGACAGAAAGAGAAGCCAGGCGTGGAGCGAGGCGGAGCTGCTGTGGAATGCATGAACCTGGGTGTTCTGACCAGGAATGATGGAGCAGATATCCATATAAAGAGACTGGGATGGGCTCAGTGAGTCACAGTGACCACTGTCAGCAAAGAGAAACACTTTCACTCATTTTAGGTTTTCATTTCAGATTTCTGTGGGCTTGTTTTATGTTACATATTTTATCTGAATAAACAAATCTCCAATATATATATATTTTTGTCTTTGTTTAACTTTGTTAATTTTCCTTTAATGCATCTTTTGCAAGCATCAATATTGTATATTCATCTAAAGGTAGATCTCCCCAGTATAACAGTTGCCTTAAGGTGCTTTATTTTATAAGGTAAAGACCTAAAATAAAGACAATCCAATATAAGCAAGATTAGAGACAGGAAAAAACTCCCATTTAACAGGAAAACTCCAGTAGAACCAGGCTGAGGGAGGGGCAGCCATGTGCTGTGACTGGTTGGAGCTGAGGGGAGAGAGATGTAGGATAACTAAGGGAGGGCTCAGGCTCACCTGATCCAGCCCTAACTATAAGCTTGATCATAAAGAAAAATTTTCAGCCTAATCTTAAAAATAGAGAGGGTGTCTGTCTCCTGAATCCAAGCTGGGAGCTGGTTCCACAGAAGAGGGGCCTGAAAGCTGAAGGCTCTGCCTCCCATTCTACTCTTAGGAACCACAAGTAAGTTTAAGGTATGACAGGGCCAGATCATTCAGGACTTCATGTGTGAGAAGAAGGATTTTAAATTAAATTCTAGATTTAACAGGCAGCCGATGAAGATAATGTAATTAAACTAAAATACAGATGCAGCCACTTAAAATGGCCGATCCTTGACGGGACCTTGGCGAGTCCATGGTTGACTGGTCCTTGGCTGAAATGAGATCCCCTGCGTGTGAAATTTTAGGCATCCATTTTAGATTTTCAAAAGTGCTCCACCATTGTTAGTAGCTTTGTTTTAGCCAGTGAGAATACTTCAACATGAAATGTTAAAACATTTGTGAATCACAGAAGTCAAAGTTTTTGTGAAGAAAGCGCCATCTCTTGGTGAAACTCAGTAATTGAGAAGGAGGGGGACTTCCAGCGGCTGTCAGATGGCTAGGAGCTGAAAAACAGACCATATTTGTTTGTAATCATATTTCTGAGGTATGTTACCAAGCTCCACCCCCCCCAAAAAAAAGGTTTTCTTTTTTTGTTTCTTTTGCTTTTTAGACTGAAGACAACAAAAATTCCAATTTAAGATGGTAGAAAACAGGAAAAATAAAGAAATGCCCTCAAAGAGAAGATGTTTCCACCTTTTTAATCAACATTCATCTGGATTATATAGAAAATGAATCACGCAGCACATCTTCATCTGAAAGGTCATGATGGTGCAGCTCAGCAGCTCAGCTGGATGGGAAAACGGCACCAGAGCAAAACGCTGGGAGTTTGTGGTGTTCAGCTTATTTGGTGTTCTTACTCCTCTCTGAATATAAGATCATTTATTTAATTTACAAAACAATTCTTGAAAATAAAAACGAGGACATTCAAGAAGCACGTCCACCCAACAGTGAACTTTGTTCTTTGACATCGGCATGACTTTTATTTTGGAAATATTTTTAAATCAAGACTGGACGCAGACGGTCATTCAGCACAGAAATGTTTGGCAGGAGCTTCTGGTGGTTATTTGGACAAATCAGGACCCAGAATGTAAACTCAACTTTAACAGGTAGTAACAGGAATCAAAAAGAAAAACAGGAAACAGAATAAACAATCATGGATTAATGATCAGTTTAATTGATAGCCCACTCTCTGCTCTCTGTAAAGCACCAAACAACACTCGGGTTGTCTGCTCAGTGGTTCAGATATAACACCATTAGCAGTGCACTTGAGTTTGATGATGACTGACAGGCTGTTAGGTAATCACCTGACGGTTTCACCTGAGCAGAGCTTTGAAAGGACGCTCGTCTGTTTGTGAGACAGGGCTCGGCCGTTTTGTCAACACTGTTGACTTTTACTTTTTATTCACCGCTTTCACCTCAGAGGCGTGATGGCCTGAGACCCAGACGCCTCTGTGGGAGTGTCTACTTTTCCAGAAACCTCTAGATGAGTCCTGAGATGAGAGCATGAATATTTTTCAAGGATTTTAAGTAGCTAAATTTCCCATTTTAAAAGTCAAACAGAGTTTAATGAGCAGCCGACACTTTCTCCATTTCCATTTAAGTACCAAACTATGGATGACTTTATAGAAAAAAATCCTTTTAATTTCAGATGCATCACTAATGATAATGAATCCGACTGCAGGCATGAGGTGGAACATCAGTAAAATGGTCTCCAGTTATACCTGGAGCAACACTTCCAGTCGGATCAGGAAGGCACACCAGCGCCTCTCCTTCCTCAGGAGGCTGAGGCGCCCTGGACTTGGACGCTCCATCCTCTCCTCATTCTGCAGACGTAGTGGAGAGCGTCCTGTCCTCCTGCATCACTGTGTGGTACAGAAGCTGCTCTGCAGCAGAGAAGAAAGCTCTGCAGAGGGTGGTGAAGGCAGCACAGAGGGTTGGTGGAGTCAGCTTCTCCACCAACACCACCACAGACATTTACACCACCAGATGCTGGAAAACAGCCACCTGCATCCTGAAGGACCTCAAACACCCAGCAAACACACTTTTTGTTCCCCTCCCTTCAGGCAGGAGGCTGCAGAGCATTAAGAGCAGGACCACCAGACTGAGGAGCAGCTTCTTCCCTGAAGATAAGACTGCTGAACTCTGGTGGGGCTGTGGAGCTGCACTGCTCCCTCTGCCAGTTCTAAGATTGCACACACTCATTCATGGTGCTGTCTTGTACGAGTTCCTGCAGTTGTTTACATTTATATTTATTTTGTTTATTTTTATATCAATTCTTTTTAATATACTTACTGTTTTTCAGAACTCTTACATGGGCAACACTGAGACCTGAAGGCAGAATTTTGTTCCATCACATGTGAATGTGAGGGAATGACAATAAAGTTCTTTGAATACTTGTCCAGGTAACTGTATTAGACAGCACTGGAGGCCACTGCAGAGGCATGCGTGACAGTGACCTCCCCTGCGAAAGGTATTAAAGTACTGAAACACAGAGGGAGGTACAGCCTTCAGGAACTTGGCTGATAATCCTCAGACTCCACCCAGGGAGAGAACGCTTCCGATCCAAACTGACGTCATTCCTGGTTTCTGTTGGTTCAAGGTGTGGCCCGCCAGTGCAATCACAGCTGCTTAACTGAAACTGGACCAGTGCACAAACATCATGATTGGTACAACTGTACAGTACCTGTGTGTTCATCATGATGCACAGAGAGCTATTTATTCCCAAGATCCAGTAAAGAAATTTAAAGGGGTCTTAATCAGCTCCTCAGCTGATCCCCAGCTCCTTACTTATATTGTTGGGCTCTAGCTCTGCATGATTCATGAGTTCAAAATAATGCAGTGCTTAAAGATTTTGTTAGACCTCCACCCAGTGTAAGGTTTATACCACAGCTGTCCTAAACTAACAGCATTGGTAAATACCAGTGGTTCTGTACTATTTAATCCACCAGTGTGCACAAGCTCTTTAACTGAAATTATATTTTTAATGCTAAAATATAATTATTGCTATTATCCATGAATTTTCTAATTCACTGTTTTACAAAAAGTAAAAAAAAAAGTATGTCATTGTTTTTAATTAAAATGTAAAATTACAGATATTTACCTGCATTCCTAAACAGCAACATTAGTTTCAGTGGTTGAACGTTATAGAGACGTTCAGGGTGCGGCTCAAATGTGGGCATAAAAACTTGAATTCAGTTTGTTATATGGATGAGAAACTTCCATGTTTGCAGAAGGAGGCTGAAGGTGATGCTATCAACAAAGCTGCTGCTCGCCTCACACCTCAAAACACAACAGGAGACGCTGTAAGAGCGCGCTGTGGTGCTGTGACATCCCTAATACTAATATATACATATATATTTTTACAGAGTACTAAAATAGAAAAACGTAAATAAATAAAAACTGAACTGTATCTGCTGCCATGACCCTTCCTTCCCAATGTTATTCAGATTCTTGTCATAACTTCACACACACACACACACACACACACACACACACACACACACACACACACACACACACACACACACACACACACACACACACACACACACACACACACGTATATTAAGATGCATGTGGATCAGACATAACAATATAACCACCTGCCTAATGTAGTGTTGGTCCCCCTTTTTGCTGCCAAAACAGAAAGCCACTGCGATGTGTTCTGACACCTTTCTATCAGAACCAGCATGAACATTTTTAGCAGTTTGAGCAGCAGCAGCTCGTCTGTTGGATCGAACCACTCGGGCCTCCCCAGGAGCAACAGAAATAAATTAAATACTAAAATGATGAAGTTTTCCCAGTGTGTACTCTCCTGGGCAGTGAGGCACAGTTCACCTCAGAATTCATTTTCAAGATATTTTTTACCTAATATTTCCCCCCAAAAAGCCTCATCAGGATTGGTGCTGCTCTCACGGTGCAGTACCGCCTTTGACCATAAGCACTCATAATTACCGGTGACATATCCTGGAGGGGGCGCTGTTTCACTAATTTATACAGAACTTACTTTACTGACTTACTTGGCTTGTTTTTCTGGGTACACAGCTTTTAACGCTTGTCTTTCCACTAATACTTTACTGACATATTCAAACATTAAAATAACATTTAAATGTAAATGGACAGAAACACTTTTGATCTCCAACACCACTGACAGCTGACTACCAGATGGCTGTAGACACTCACTGCTGAACCTCCCCTGACCTCCTCCACACACACCAACAGATCCAGCGCTCCATCAGGTCTGTTCCACTGATGTTCAGTCCAGTTCTTTGGTAATGTGGCAAACCTCAGCCTGTCCTCCCTGTTGCCCCTCCTTAAGAATGGCTTCCTTTTCCCAGAGTTCCCATGAAGACATGCTTGGGTTTTATCATTATGTGACAGGAATATAAAACCCCAAATAATGCTGAAACTGTGTGTGTGTGTGTGTGTGTGTGTAGTGAAGTTTATGGAAATATTCAGACTCATATTGTCCGAGCTCAGGGACTCCATGGACATGTTTGTAAATGGGAATAAAGTGGAAGGCCGTTGGTTCACATTCAGCTCAGTGATACTGAAGCATGTTCAGAGAAGTGCTGTCAGTAAAGATGAGGCTATAATAAATCACAATTAATGGCAGTATTCAAATTCTATGAGTCGCTTGTATTATAAACATGTAGAGAATTGTATTAAAGAAATACATGCCAAACTGAAGGAAACCAGATCTTCAGTTTTATACACATTTAACAAATGTTCCATTGAAATCTAATTTGCTGAGTACAGAAGGCTGAGGAAGAGCAAACACCAAAGAACCATCTTAGATTGATTTCAAACAGCAGCAGGGGACAAACCAAGGCTCTGACTGAACCAACATTAATGATCCTATACAGACATGTCCATCAGAGCCTTCATAAAGCAGAGCAGACAGAAAGAAAGCAGCAGAAAAGGTGCTGAGTGGATACAGATCATCTGGTAGGTCAGTACAGTCATGGAACGATGGCAGCTCAGGAGCCTCCTTGGATGAACTTCTTCCAGATCGGGAACAGAACCTTGCGTCTCTCCAGGATCTCTTTGGAAACTGGTCTTTGGTGCTGAAGTCCATTCCTCTCAGCTCCTTGCAGATCTTCATCAGCTCTTTTTGTTTCAAATATTCAAATTTGGCCACAATGGGTCTGAATCTGCATCTGTCTGCTTGCTTCCTTCCCAGGTGGTGAACATGATGGAAGCTGATGGTCTTCACGGTGTCCTCCGGGAGTTTCAGGTGAGTCTGAATGAACTCTTTCACCGTACTTTCCGGGTCTTCTTCTATTTTCTCCAGTATTCCTGAAAGCATAAGGTTTTCCCTCATGCTGTGGGACTGGAGCTCAGGGCGGCTCCTCCTCGTTGACAGAGGGAGTCGGCGTCTTGTCTGGTTTCCATCTGCAAACTGTCCAGATCCTCTCCGCCGTGCTCCAGAGTGCTGAAGTTATTGGAAAAATACCCAGAAATATTCTTTATTACCTTAAAAGTGAGCTGGTGGAGAAACTAATCACTGAAATCTTTGCAGTCAGCGGCGCGCCACCATGTTCAATACTGGCCGGAGTCACACTGAGATCGGGCATCACTGCAGCACAGCGCCACCTACAGTACCGATGCTGCTGCTGCCTTTAACCATGACAGGTTTGAGCTCCTTTCATCTGTCGAGGTCCTTGTGAACGCAGCCTTGAAGTGCACTCTCACCACAGCCTTAGAGAGGCAACACTAACACAGAGAGACACACAACTGTTCACACTCACATTCACACCCTCAGTCAAATCAGGATCAGCCATTAATCTGACCTCATGCATGTCTTTGGACTGTGGGAGGAAGCTGGAGTACCCATAGAGAACCCACACAGACACGGAGAGAACATGCAGACTCCACAGAGGAAGAACCTGGGCTGGATTTGAACCCGGGACCTTCCTGCTGTGAGGTGACGCTGTCACTAACCACTGATAACATTATAAAAAGGTTGCTCACCTTTACATTTGGAACTGTGAGTTTGTGTCAGCTGAACGGCAGCGTGCAAAATTCCCCGTTTGATGTGTCATCGTGCGATCTGGACACCATAATCTAAGGACTTTTCCGTCAGTGGTCTTGCACCCAGCACACAGAGTTGATGTTCCTAATAAAGCGGCCACAGAGAACCACAGTTATTAGACAGTTTGTGGCGATAGGGTTGTGCATCAATAAATCTTCAAGTGTTATTTCTTTGTCAGGTTACGTAGCATGTGAAGGAAGTGAGTTTTTATGAAACTAAATATAATCATGTTATGTGCTTGCTTTTGCTATCATACCGTTATCTGCCTGAGAAACTTTGCCTTAGATTATAAAATAAAGAAAATAGTTGCTTTAACAACAAAGAAGCACATAATGTTTGGTGCGAGGCAGGGACGGTGTGTTCGTTGTGGGGATGTCTTTATAACCAACAGATGTCAGGAGGCTCTGGCGGGGTGGCGATGGTCAGCCACAGATGCCCAGAGGAGACAACAAGGAGACCCAACAAGGAGAAAGCCCGAGGTCATACGAAGAAGCGGCTGCTAGGATCCTTCGTCTCACATGTTTCTTATTGCGTGATGTAACAGAGCAGATAAGCTCTGAGTATATGAACCTGGACCTGACTTAGGAGGGGATCAGACTTCGTGCCCTGATTCTGGTTATTGTTTTTAAGTCAAGTCGCGTTTATTATTTAGCACATTTAACACAACAAGAGTTTGACCAAAGTGCTGTACATAAATTTAGAATTTAGAGTCAATTTAGAGCCAAATTATTGTTGTTTCAGAACAAAGTGTTCTGCGGCCTTGCTGCCTTCACAGGCGCTGCCGTCATGGTTCGCTGTCTGGTCCAGATCGATCTGTAACCTGTGTGAAGTTTCTAATTAAATGTAATAATTGACTCCTTATTCCATTGTTGTGTAATTTATTTCTGATAAACAAACACGCTGAAACCAGGAGGAAATGAGCTGAAGGTCGGTTTCAACACATGATAACAGCTATAACATTTGTACATGTTAATCATATGTTTGTTAGTAGAGTATTTGCTGTGGTTTTGATAGTATGTTAGCTACATCCTGTTCAAGTGTAAGTTTACTAACCGCCGCTAGACTCCCTGGTGATGATTACATCCAGCTATGTTAAGAATGCAGAGAGGGACTGGTGTGCTTTAGAACTGTGCTTATTTTTTGCCGTTGTTGTTCCTTGTTATTAGCAACTTAAGTCGTGTTCTGTGGTTGCCAATTTGTGGTCTACAGAGACCTCTTGTGGACATTGTATGGTAGTGCCTGTGCTTCACGCAGCAGAAGGAGATGTGATTATTATTTCTCTGGTTATTCAAAACTCTGCTGATAATAGAATCGGTTGTTTCTGTCTTCCAGGAGACCACCCCCACATATACACTCAGTCATATACCTGTTATCATCATTCTGCACTCAGTCATAGTTGCAAGGAAATTAGACTAAGACTGGGAAGGGATTCTGTGAATCAAATGTTCAGCTTGCCTGTGTGACATTATTAAAGACAATTAACAAAACTCCTGGATTGCTGCAGTTTTTCTGACCAAAGACTTGCATACAAGTGCTGCCAGCACTGCAATATATCTTTCTCAGGCAGCGTGAGCTTCTGTTTGTGTCAGGATTCCACTGGTGCAGGTAAGGCAGAGGACCCCAGAGTAGGACTCAGACGAGGAGGTTTGAACTTTAGGCTTTAATCAAATGACATGAACGTAGCATTAACATGGACTTGACATGGAGCACACAGCAGAAAAGACCAAGGATAAACTGATGACACGACGAGAAACTAAACAACAGAGAGACCTTAAATACACAGAGACATAATGAGGGAAAAGGGAAACAGGTGGCAACACAGGTGGCAACACAGGTGAACTAACGAGACCAGGGGAAGTAACCCTAAACACAAAGCACAAGGACACAACATTGTCAAAATAAAACAGGAAATGGCCTAAACATGACGCGTATGAAAACTCAACAGGGAGGGAACCTAAATATCATTTACAAGAAAACAATGGAAAGATAACTAAACACAGAAGGGCCAAGACAGACAGCACAGGGAAGACCAGGACTAACATGAAACCTAAACAAAGGCAAACTACAATCCTAATACAAAAACTATAACCAAAACTAGAAATAGAACAAGAACAAAACAGAACTTCACCAATAGAACTCAAAACACTGGGCCACCGGCCGAGGATCATGACAGTTTGTCCAGCATCTTTTTAGGAAGTTGAGGAAACTCAAAAATCTGTGCAGCTTCTTCCAGAACTTTTACGCTGGGCCTCCTCATTAAATTTAGTTTGTACAGCAGCAATGGGAATGACTACAGAAGCAAATTCACTCTAACACTCAGTCATCATGAGCATGCTTGATTAATTGTTTTGAAGCTGCTGTGGATTTTGTGTTTCTGCAGACATGGGACATCCTCATCCTGGAACTGACGCACTAAAGGATTCATCCTTTATCTTCATGAAGCTCTGCTGATCATGAAGAACCACCAGCTGAGCTGATCTGAGGACAGTATGAGCATATTTTTAACAACATCTGACATCAGCAGCTATTTTTAAAGGTCAAAAAGTGAGCAGTGTTTTTACTATGCCTTTACTGTCTGATAGCAATGTTTAATTAAACTGGACATTAGCTGATGGTGCTACTTTTTCTGATTATTTTGCTTTAGTTGCATTATTATGTTTAGCGTCTGCTTCAGTGATGTTCTTTGAGATCTTCTCTGAAATGTGGCCCACACTGCTGAACAACATCCAAACTTTCCAGTTTTCTTCATAAAGGAGCTCCTGTGGAGTCCTGGATCAGAGCCGTGATGGAGGAGCTGCTGGAGGAGCAGACTGTCCCTGGATCAGTTGAAGCTGCTGTCTTGGTGGAGGCTGCATCTCTCCTTCAGAGCCTGGCTGACTGCCACAGATTTTGGTGTGATGTTTGATCTGCTCTACACTCTCAGCTCTGAGCATCCACAGAGCTGCAGCTCCACATTTAAGGCAGTGCAGAAAGTTTGGTTGGACTTGGAGAAACACGCTGAGCTTGAATGAAGGTGCTGAGAACCAAAGTGTTCCAGTAACAGACTCTGAGTGCTGGACTGAACCTGATCACACTGTTACAGACGGCTAGTTACCCTGTGGTGGACTGCTGACCTGTCCATCCATACATGCAGCCTTACAGTGTGTTTATCTGTGTGCTGGTGTTTCAGCATCATAATTAATCATAATTCATTAACATCATCATTAATGTTGTTCCAGGAGGATCACTGAAACTGAGCCGTCACCTTGTTGTGAAGCAGTGGAGACGTTTTCTGGCAGAAACACTTGAAAACAGAAGTCAGTGTGATTTTATTTTTTCAGGATGTTTCAGCTGCAGTTTGCTCAGGTTTAGGCAGCAGAACCACTCGGTTAGATTGAGGTTAGTTTGAGGAAAGTTTGGGCTTCAAATCAAATGTGAACCATGTGTTTGAACTTTTTTAAGCAGAAAACCTGAAGACAAATTTCTTACGTGTCCAAACTACTTGAGGGGCGGCCTCTCCCATCTGTGAACCCTCAGTACTGCCTCACTCAGCCAATACTAGACACACCCACTGTGGAAATCATCACTTTGACTGTTTCTCAGGTCAGGTTGAGGTTCAGCATTTAGCATTTCTCCACTCTTTTTCCCTGAGTGGCCACATGATGTCACAACATGTGATTGGTCAGTTTGAATGAAGGTCCTGGAAGCACATTAGTTATGATGCTGTAGGAACAGCAGCACAGGGATATCAGCCTGTTAGTGGGAGCTCCATGTGGTGGTTCCTTCTGCCCTGTTTGTCCTTCTTATTGAAGTGAGCTGCTGAGAGCTCTCACTGCTCTCTGTAGCAATAATGTCAGTGTGACTCTGCACATGTTTGGAGGCACGTTTGGCTGCTCAGCACATTTTGGGGCTGATGTTTGGGCTTCTATAATCTCTCAGTATAAAATATGGAGGCACAGAGTGCAGATTCCCTGAGTGGGCTGTTTCCTGCCTGATTGATTTCAGCGTCAGAGGCAGGCGTGATGGAGGATTCAGTTAAACTCAAAGACTTCCTGTCTGTGTTTCATTTCATGGGCTTTGAATCTCAGCAGAAGTGGCAAAAGTACTGACATTCTGTACTTAAGTAGAAGTACAAGTACTTGTGTTAAAAAATACTTTGGTAAAAGTCGAAGTACTGGTTCAAGTTCTTTACTTAAGTAAAAGTAAAAAAGTACAGGCTCTGAAATGTACTCAAAGTAAGAAAGTAAAAGTAGCTCTTTGGAGGACGTTTCTACCTGCTATTTTTGTGTAAAGCTAACTGAACCTTATTATATATTATTGTAATAATATAAAATAATACATGAGAACACAAACGTTATTCCAATCTAAATTTTAATTCTAATGAATGCTCTCAGCTTGAATCACAAACTGTGAAAGGGAATTTAAACACAGCTCTATTCTCTGTGTCCTCCATAGTAGAGGGTGACTGTGCCTCCACCTAAACACCAACATGAGGATACTCAGGGGTTACAGTGGGATTCAGAAGGTGGAGGAACCCTAAGATCAGCTGTAGTGTCTCTGCATGGGGAGAAGAATCACAGCTTTCTATTGTGAGCTGCAGTAAATGATGTTGGTGTGCAGGCTGTGATCAGCTGACCTGCTGCTGCTGCTCTGAGGTTTACTGCTCTGTGTGGATGAACTGAACTCACAAAGATGTAACCAAGTATTTCACAGCTCTCTGAGCTGATCTCCATCCCCTACACTGACAGCATACAGGCTGTAGAAATGTTGGACTCAGTGAATGAATCTCAGCATCAGCAGCTTTGATTCAAACTCATCTCTGCTGCACTGATGTAACCTGTAACTCTGACCATGAACACAAAGTGCACCAACACAGAGCTTTACTGTAAATACAGTACAACAAGATAACCTGTTTATTGCGTACTAAACTGCAGTATTTTCATACAATCTTTGAATAACACAAAGTCAGCATACTTCAGTTTGTTTTCCAGTCCTTACCTTTAATTCTAACCTCTCTTCTTCCTCTCCTGTCCTCTTTCTCCATCTCTGAGTGAACTTCTCTCTCTTTGCTCTCCCTGAAATACAGCAGCTCTTCTTTTAGCTAGCAGACACACTGTGTGACAAACTGCACACACTTTGTGTGTTTGCTGATATTTGTTGAGCATTTAGAAACGTTGCATTTACCTGCCACACGTTACTCCCTTCATGCTCGCTCCTCTTCAGTAGCGCTAGCTAAGCTGTTTATGTGCCGCAGCGCAACTTACGGACTCGGTCCGGCCCGCTGTAACCCCTGATTATAGCGCTATAAATGAGACATTAATTATATGGGTTTGTGTATTTAATCCCTTTGTACCCGATAAGCCGGTGATGGAGGATACACCAGTATGATTTTCTCTTATATGTTATTACTCCTCCATTTAGGTTCAGATCGTTTGATGACTGACGGCGCACTGACCGGAAACGCAAACTTCTCTCTGACGTGTTAAAAAGTAACGAGTCTGTTTGAAAATGTAAGAAGTAGAAAGTACCGATACTTGTGTAAAAATGTAGGGAGTAAAAGTAAAAAGTACTCAGAAAAATAAATACTCAAGTAAAGTACAGATACCTAAAAAATCTACTTAAGTACAGTAACGAAGTATTTGTACTTCGTTACTTCCCACCTCTGAATCTCAGTAAATGTGCTTCTGCTCCTGTCGTGTTCAGCACCACCAGATTTGGAGTGTTTCTGTGTTAATGACTCATTAAGGTCAAAGCTGGCTGCTCTCACTCTGCCAACTGGATTCTTGTGGAAGACCTGAGTAGGTCCAGAGGTACCGAGCTCTGCAGCCCATTGCTGCTCTGTGTGACAGGTGAGGACAGACTGGAAGAAACAGGAACACTCAGAAGGTTTTGCTCATGTTTCTGTTGCTAATAAAACGCTGAAAGAGGCAAAAGGCACAATAAACAAAGTTAAAGATGAATTTCACTGAGAGCGTTCAGATCAAATCTTCTATAGATATCACAATAATATCACTGTGAATGATTTTGGCCCTGATTGTGATTTAGTGCCAGTCTGACAGTGTGGCAGCGCTCTCAGGAAGATGATGTTCATTCTAAAATCAGCTCTGATCTTGTTTCTTCTGTGCAGGTGAAGCAGTGCCCAGTTTTTAGAGAACATCAGGAGAATAAGGAGAACTTCTGTTTGAGCCACTCTCCAGTCAGAAGGTGGCAATAATGCACCTTAAACATGTGTGTGGCAGCTGGGATTAAAACATGTGTTCAAATACTGTTCCTGCAGCGCCCCCTGCTGTGTGGGCAACATGACCTACAGTCAGAGTTCAAACGTGCTCATTAGGATGAACTCCTGCAGATGTTTCTGCTCATTATGGAGGAGGTCCTGACATATATCCCCATCACTACATAACAACAGCTGAGAGTCTGAATCAATGAAGCATAAAAATTAATTATTGATCCAGCAGCACAGAAACAGACAGACAGCAATCAGAAGAGAGAAGCTCCTGTCTCTTTAAGAAACACATCTGTGTATCATCCACTTCCTGTCATGTGATTACAGGTGAGGGAGGAACTGAAAGTATTCAGAGTTCAGACTCCATTTTACAGTCAGAGCAGGAGGACAGACCTGTTTTTCTGGTTGTTGCTCTGCTCTCAGTCGGTGTTGCTGGTTTCTCTCTCAGACTGACTGATGATGAGTGGTTTGGAGGAAGAGGAGGGCAGGGCAGAGTGTCCAGGATCCAGCTGTCTGTCTATGAAGAGTGATTGGTCCAAAGATCCTCCTCTAGCCTTCAGTAATGAACCATCAGACTCAAAGTAAGAGCCTGTTTGTGCTGTAAATGTGAAGATGATTCATTGAGCAGGAATCAAAATGCTGCTGTCTGTTAGATCAGCTTCACTGAACTGTTGCATTCCCACTAACACAGCAAAGCTTCAGTGAGGATCAACATCAGGTTATTTTCCCACAGAGAAACTAGTTTGGACTGAAAACATCATCAAAGTCACTGAGAAACACATGAAGGAGTTCTTCTACCTGTATGTATCTGTACACATGTGCAGCTCAGTCTCTGTGAGGAGTCATACATGAGTCACATATTAGATCCATCAAATCCCACATTAGAATACCTGAGGAATACAGTTATTACAGAGCATTGAGTCACAATGTTGGGGTCAAAGGTCACATCTTCAGCTTGATTCTTGGTGTTTATGAGACAAACTGATGATAATAAAAACAAGTTTTAGCTCCCAGATTTAAAAAGATCTGAAGCCTCATTCTGAATTTAATGTCAGCAACACGTTTCAAAGAAAGCTGTGAGAGAAAAACTTTGTAATACTAAAAATCACCTGGGCTGGATGTAGAAATGATGTGTGACAAAAAGCATGTGTGAGACTTTTCCCGTGCACAAACTGTTGTTCATGAAGGAGGAATGAGCAGTGAGAATGTGCAGACCTCATTCACACTTTAACCTCCTGAGACCTGAGCTCCTGTTTCTGAGGCATTTTTCATTTCTCCTACATATTTGTGATCACATGGACCTGATATGCAGATAAACTCAACTTCCTCTTTGAACAGGAAGTTGGATTTTGTTCCATGGTTGTTACATACTTTTGTAAAAATGTCCTCAGATGGGACGATGGCTTTATTTGATAGCATAACACAACAAAGTCAACATGACTGAACAAAGTCTAAAACACTATTGAGCAGAATGAAGTATGAGGTGCAGCAAAGCCTAAATGTAACGTCCCCATATGGACGCAGGGTCTGAGGAGGTTAAAGCAGGGCTGTCACATTCAGGGTCACTCAGGACCACTTTGGGAAATGAGAATCACATTCAGGGCCACACACACGCTTTGACTCGACACACAATGGAAGTGTCATAGATCCACATACAGTCTGGTCCACAGAAAGCCCTCAGCCAGTCCATCAGAAAGTTTATGAGCCTTTATAAGATTTGATAAAGAAAAATGTTTGCCATGTAGTGCAGCTGTACCATACAGCCTTCTGCCCAAAGCTGGCTTCATAGAAAGCTAAAGCTCACATTTAGAGCTCCATCAGTTTGAAATCAGACTGAGGAAACTTGAGCTTCTTCACTGATGTTTCTGCTGTCAAACAACTTGAGGCTGGAAACAGAGACTGAATGTGCAGATCCTGAAATGAGGAACATCTCACAGCTGATGAGGTCAATTATTAACATGATTTGGTCTAAAAAGAGCATCCCAGAGAGGCTGTGGGCAGGAGGGGTGCTGAGGCTGCTGCAGCAGATAACAATCAATTCAGTCTGAATTCCAAACATTACCAACATGAACATATGAATAAAGTGAGAAACAAACACATTTGATGGTAAACAGAAGAACTGTGTAACTGAATCTATTCAAACTATTGTGAATGAGAGATTTGCTCACAGGGCAGGGAGGGGCTGTGTCATCTGTTCTCTCAGTGCTTCACTCCAACATTTCCACTTCAAACACATCAGTTCTTTCACAGCTACGATCAGGATTTGGGAGAAAAACACCAGCTGTTAGAAGCAGGAAAAGATTCACAGCCTTTTTCCTGCCAGGAAAGCAGCTCAGTGCCCAACAACATGAACATGTAAAAGAGCAGCTATGATTTTATTCTGTGTTTGTGTTTCCAGAGGTCAGCAGCACAGACACACAGCAGAGTCTTCAGTATCCAGCTGTCTGTCTATGAAGAGTGATGAGTCCAAAGGTCTTCCTCCAGACTTCAGTGATGAACCTGGACCCCAGTGTGGAGAAAGATCCAGAACCAGAGCTGGACTGCAGACAGCCAGTCAGAGCAGCTGTGTACAAAGTAAGACTGAACATCTGTCTGCTGATGGACTCATTTCTGAAAACTGGACTTCTTGTTGTGATGTTCAGATATTAAAGAGTTTTCTCTTTGCTTTCATTGTTTTTCTTGTTGTTTAGCAGATCCTGGTCTGCAGGAGGTTTTAGAGGAACATAAGATCAGTCTGAGGAGGAGATGTGAACGTGTGACTGAAGGAAGTGATGAAACAGGAAGTAGAACCCTCCTGAACAGGATCTACACTGAGCTCTACATCACAGAGGGACAGAGTGAAGAGGTTCATACCCAACATGAGGTGAGGCAGCTGGAGACAGCTTCCAAGAAGAAGACCCTCCATGACACTCCAATCAGGTGCCACGACATCTTTAAAGCCTTCCCTGACCAACAGAGACCCATCAGAGTGGTTCTGACCAACGGTGTCGCTGGTGTTGGAAAAAGCTTCTCAGTGCAGAAGTTCACTCTGGACTGGGCAGAGGGCTTGGAGAACCAACATGTCAGTGTGGTGATTCTGCTTTCATTCAGGGAGCTGAACCTGATCCCAGATCAGCAGTACAGTCTTCTGGAGCTGCTCCATGTTTTCCATCCAACATTACAGAAGGTCCCAGCAGAGAAGCTCGCTGTCTGTAAACTTCTGTTCATCTTTGACGGCCTGGATGAAAGCAGACTTTCACTGGATTTCACCAACAGGAAGCTCGTGTCTGATGTCACACAGAAGTCATCAGTCAATGTGCTGCTGACAAACCTCATCGAGGGGAATCTGCTTCCCTCGGCTCTCATCTGGATAACTTCCCGACCTGCAGCAGCCAATCAGATCCCTCCTAATCATGTCCACAGGTTCACAGAAGTACAAGGCTTCACTGACGCCCAGAAGGAGGAGTACTTCAGGAGGAGATTCAGTGATGAAGAGCTGTCCAGCAGAATCATCTCCCACATGAAGACATCCAGGAACCTCCACATCATGTGCAGAATCCCAGTCTTCTGCTGGATCACTGCTACAGTTCTGGAGCACATGTTGACTACAGAGCAGAGAGGAGAGCTGCCCAAGACCCTGACTGACATGTACTCACACTTCCTGCTGGTTCAGACAAAGAGGAAGAAGAACAAGTACCATGAGGGACATGAGATGAGTCCACAGGAGCTGATGGAGGCTGACAGGGAAGATCTTCTGAAGCTGGGGAGGCTGGCGTTTGAACATCTGGAGAAAGGAAACATCATGTTTTATCAAGAAGACCTGGAGCAGTGTGGTCTGGATGTGACAGAGGCCTCGGTGTACTCAGGAGTTTGTACAGAGATCTTCAAAAGAGAGTGTGTGATTTTCCAGAAACCAGTCTACTGCTTTGTTCATCTGAGCATTCAGGAGTTTCTGGCTGCAGTCTACATGTTCCACTGTTTCACCAACAGCAAGACAAACGTGCTGAAGGCCTTTCTAAAATCAAAGTCTTTGACTGAGAAGATTTCTGCATTTCTTGGAATCATTGATCAGAAAGATGTCCAATCTCTGGACGTCTTTCTGAGCAGAGTCATGGAGAAATCCTTGAAGAGTAAAAACGGCCACCTGGACCTGTTTGTTTGCTTCCTTCATGGCCTCTCTCTGCAGTCCAACCAGAGACTCTTAGGAGGTCTGCTGGGTCAGACAGAGAACAGCCCAGAAATCATCCAGACAGCCATCAACAACCTGAAGGAGATGAACAGTGATCAAATCTCTCCTGACAGAAGCATCAACATCTTCCACTGTCTGATGGAGATGAAGGACCTCTCAGTACATCAGGAGATCCAAGAGTTCCTGAAGTCAGAGAACAAATCACAGAAGAAACTCTCTGTGTTCCAGTGCTCAGCTCTGGCCTACATGCTGCAGATGTCAGAGGAGGTTCTGGATGATTTGTACCTGCAGAAGTACAACACATCAGTGGAGGGACGACGGAGACTGATCCCAGCTGTGAGGAACTGCAGGAAGGCTGAGTGAGTCCAGATGTGATTAACATTATCAGTTAGTGCAGATTAGTAGTTCTTTAAATATTCACACTGTGACATTCTCATCATTCTTAAACAGAGTTCCAGGTGTTTGTTGTAAAAATAGCTTCATACTTGTATTATTGTTACATGGAATAGGCGGAGGTTCATTTAAATCAGGCAGAGGGCAGCTTAAAAAAAAGTGGGAGGAAACTAAGGATTAAGTAAAATAGCATGCCATTTATTAAAAACATAAATCAAATTAAAACAGGGCAAGCTTGGAATCCAGCAAATTATCCCGTTCACATTTCAGTTTTTTTACTTCCCCATGGCCATTGCAACACAGTTCTCTTTTTCCTTCACCACATTATGAAGTCCCTTGTTGTTTTCTCCCATGGCCACCTTTGTATCAGCTCTGCTGGTTCTCCTCTTTCTCTTGGGTCCACTCCATTCCCTCAGTCCATGCTTTTATGGTTTCTCTCCATTTCTGTGTCCTCGCTGCAGCGCCGTCTTGCTGCTTCCTCTGCTTGCTCATCCCGCTGCTGCTCCTCCATTCTTTATCAAGGTGCCCCAGCAGGTGGTGCCCATTCCCCTAATTGATGTGGCAATTGATGTGCCACATCACATCCCCCCACACTAAAATCTTCACAGTCCCTGCCCTATCTGACCACTGAGTGTCAGATAGGGCATCAATTACAGTCTGGTCTCAGCAATTTTCTGATCCTGGGAGAACGTTAAAGCAAAAGGTGTGTGATATAGTCTCATTTCCACATTTAGGTAACCTGTTCATCACCTGATTTTAATGTCTAATTTAGCATAGCTAGCATAAGGGATCCTCACGTCACCGGCTACTCACAGTCAAGGACTGCTGGCGTCTCACCAGACGTAGCCTGGGCTCCATGCTTCTCCTCAAGCACTGCTGCCCAGCAGGAACCCAAGATCCTAAACCAAACAGTCCCTGAGGCTCAGCTCCTTTGATGACGTCCCCATGATTGGACATTACCTAAATACATCTGTGCCAAATGAAACTCTTCCCCACACATCCCTTTCTCACAGACTTCAACCAGGTGAAACAGCAACCATTACATTCCATCATCTTCATCTTTAACTCTTTCCAACAGAGCATTTAATCTAAATGCATGGTTAGCACCAGGAACACAGGTACTACAATCTTAGCTAACCTCCTTGGCTACCCCCAGCTGCTCTCGAAACTGATCCTGCTGACAACGCCATTTGTTACGTGGAAGAGGGGCGCGGTTCATTCAAAGCAGGCAGAGGGCAGCTTAAAAACAACAAAAAAACAACAACACCAAAAAAAAGTGGGAGGCAACCAAGGAGTAAGTAAAAAGCATGCATTTATTAAAAACAAAAATAAAATTAGAACAGGGCAAGCTTGGAATCCAGCAAATCATTTAGTTTTATCATTTTAAGCCATATGGATTATAGCTGTGGACTTCTTAGCTGAGGCCCTTTACCTATTACCTTTTCTCCTATGACCAAATAAGGAAAGGTATTCCAAGACTCCCTGTCTTTGCTGAAAACTGGCTGAAACTGGTTCTAGGCATGGAGCATGGGCAATGTAAACCACGTGTTGGTGGTAGAACTCTGTGGTATATAAGCTAGGAACTAACATTGTTCTGGGAGAGAGACTGAGAGAACAAAGGATTGGCATTCCTCTCCCAAACATCCCAGAACATTTGTTAGACATTGTCTTCTATGTAAATAAAAGTTTATGTTATCACCCTGATAACATAAACCCAATCACCCAATCAACAAAAACATTAAAAACACTCATATGTCGACTAAAATGTATGTTTTCTCCTGAGACCTCTCACTATCACTCACTCACACTTCTGTCAACAATCATTGTTATTCCTGGGACTGCTGTGAAACCATCCATCCATCCAATCACTTCCACTTATCCTGTTCAGGGTTGCGGGGGGGGGGGGGGGGGGTAAGTGCAGTAAGTGCATGTCTTTGGACTGTGGGAGGAAACCCATGCAGACACAGGGAGAACATGCAAACTCCACACAGAGAGAGAGGCCTGGGCCGAGGTGGAATCGAACCCAGTGCCTGATATCACCATAATGACCCTAATATTGCCGAAAAGCGCAGAGTCTCTGCTTTTCAGAAACCGTTTCAATTGAGTAAATGGTTCAAGAGCTACGGTAATTTAAAAACACAATGAAAAATCCTGTCGCTGACAACTGGTTCTGTGGAAGAGAGACAACTCTGTTTTTTTTGTTGCTGTTGTTTTTTGTTGTTTTTAAGCTGCCCTCTGCCTGCTTTGAATGAACCGCCCCCTCTTCCATGTAACAAATGGCGTTGTCAGCAGGATCAGTTTCGAGAGCAGCTGGGGGTAGCCAAGGAGGTTAGCTAAGATTGTGGTATCTGTGTTCCTGGTGCTAAAAATGCATTTAGATTAAATGCTCTGTTGAAAAGACTTAAAGATGAAGAGAGACAACTCTGTCTCTCTTCCACAGCATGTCTTTTGTCTTGTCTCTCTCCCCTCAGCCCAACCCGTCGTGGCAGATGACTGCCCCTCCCTCAGCCTGGTTCTGCTGGTGGCTTTTTCTTGTTCAAAGAAATATCTGAATGTGTGAATGAAACGTACTAACTTAAATAACTTTGTAGAAAGGCACTTTATGAAGTTCAGTCCAAGTTCAGCTCATTTGTATTAGTTTACAGTGCATATCTGCCACATCCAGTATGGAGGACGCGCTGAAGTGTCACAGCAACAGGCCCACCCGCTCAATGTGGCGTCTAGGTATATATGGCTTCCTCGCCTGTCCCTCCTGCACTTTCCTGCTTTGTGTGTCAGATGTTTAGTTCCTCCTCGGTCTCCTTTAGCAGTAACGATACTTGTAACATATGTAGCCTGTTTGTAGCCTTGGAGGCCAGACTCAGTGAATTGGAGACTCAGCTCCACACCCTGGAAAATCCTTTCCTGGCTGGGTGTGAGGAGGAAGCGTGGTCCTAAAAAGAAGAGTCAGAGCTCTGTTGAGCCAAGTATTCCTTTCACTTTAACTATTAATGCCTTCATTCATTTCTTCAAATAAAATTTGAACCATTATAGAAAAAAAATTCATAACCATCTCACAGACGTATCTTTATGTTCAGCTACTTTCAGTACTGCTGATATTTATTTAGACTCTTTCTCTCTGATTGATTTTTCTGTGTTAACTTCAATAGTTACCTCATCCAAAGCAGCAACATGTTTATTAGACCCATTCCTACAAGACTGCTCAAAGAAGTCCTTCCATTAATTAATGCTTCAATCTTAAAAATGATCAATCTATCTTTATTAATGGCTACGTACCACATGCTTTTATGGTGGTAGTAATTAAACCATTACTTCAGAAGGCATCACTCGACTCAGCTGTCTTAGCTAATTATAGACCAATCACCTTAATAGTCCTGAATAATCAGGCCCCATCTTAGCTTAAAGACCTCATAGTCCCATATCACCGCAACAGAGCACTTCACTCTCAGACTGCTGGCTTACTTGTGGTTCCTCGGATACTTAAGAGTAGAATGGGAGGCAGAGCCTTCAGCTTTCAGGCCCCTCTTCTGTGGAACCAGCTCCCAGCTTGGATTCAGGAGACAGACACCCTCTCTATTTTTAAGATTAGGCTTAAAAACTGGTACAGAAAAAAAGTTTCCAGCTGAGCTAAATGACTTTTATCATATAGCAAAGTGGGTCTTCTTTCCTTTTTAATTTGATATTGTTTATGGCATTTTATCTCAATTTTGTAATTTTATTCTAAGAACAGCAAATGAGCTGCTTCACTCTGTGTGAGATAGGTCATGCTGGAGGACCATGATCATTATTATTATTATTATTATTATTATTAAAAAGTCTGTCATGTTTTCCTATCTTTGGTTGTTCTCTGTGTTCTGTTTCTAAATCACTTTAAGTTGTTTTCTTTTGTTTCAGACTGTGTAACTGTGGACTGTCAGAGACTCACTGTGAAGTTGTAGCTTCAGCTCTGAAGTCCAACCCCTCCCATCTGACACATCTGAACCTGAGCTGGAACAACCTGCAGGATTCAGGAGTGAAGCTGTTGTCTGCTGGATTAAAGAGTCCAAACTGTAAACTGGAGACTCTGATGTGAGTTCACTGACTGTTGCTGATTAACACAGTTATGAAAAATGGAGATACAGAGTTTTAGGTTACAACAAATGCTCTGAGCTGATAGAGAAAAGGATCACAAAGAGTTTAAACTACAGAGCAGAGACACGTGTGCTGATTAACACCGATCATATCTTGTTCTTTAATAAAAACAGATCAAAACCATAACCTTAATTCATCTGATCTCAGCTCTGACCACGTCTTATTTTCATTTACATGTTGGGAATTATTCAGAGTGAAGCCTCGTTTCAATAAGGAGATAAGAGTCAGGAGTAAAACCAAAACTTACTGCAGTAATACGAGCCTGTGTAATCAAACTATGTTGGCTGTTAGACTCCAGTGAGTACTGACCTCATAGAGCTGTATGCTGAACTCTAAGTAGAACTATATGCTGTACTTACCTCAGTGTACCTGTTGAAGTGAGAGGATGACAGCAGAATCAGGTGTGATGTATGAAGCCTCAGCAGCAGGAGGCCAGCAGCCCCGTTGTTAAAGAGAGGAGAATGATTCTCTGTGGAGCTTCTGAAGCAGCAGCAGCTTTCTAAAGGAGCGGCCCGAGTAATGCTGAGGGCTTAGACACTCCAGCGAGAGCACGCACGCAAACTCAGTCTAAAGGACTGAATCAGCTGCAGAATCTACCAAACCCTGTAAAATGTCTCTTTCTCACATTTGATAGTTTCATTGTGAACAGTTGCACATTTGTCCACAACCCAGAGCGGCTCAACAAAACACAATGCATTTGTCCTTAAAGCGAACAAACACTGAATGCATTCCGACCTCACAAACATGTGGAAGCATTTTTGAAAGATTGAAAACTCACAGCAGCTCGCAGCCGATGCAGACAGAGAATATTAAATGTAGTGTGTGTTTGTGAGTGCAGAAAGGAGGACAGGACCCCTGAGGCCCGGACTATGAAGCCACTTCAACATACCAGGATACCCTCTCTGATATCTGGATTCACTTATCCTAACATTGGCAATCAGGATAAGCAGTCACACCAAAGCTGGTACATCAGCTGGCTAAGTTAACCCAGGGTTTCCCCTGTGTGGAAGATGATGCTCTACTATGGGAAAAATATGAAGACGTTACACAAACCACTAACACTGAAAGCAACACAGCTACTGCAGACAAAGCAGTGCTTTGAGTGTGTGTGAGAGGAAACGCTCTGGCAGAGTAATATAATATTAAAAGTGTGCACTTTAAACACTTTTGTCCACTAAGTCTGGAAAAGACCTGCGTTATTATGAAGATGAGCTAAATGAAGACAGGAAAGAAAAAGCGTTAACAGACTCATCAATATCCACAACTCATCACTGAGACATGGGAGAATCTGATGGATTACAATTATTTCAATCAAAGTTTCAAATCTGATTTAGTTTTGATTCTTCAGCTGCAGCCTCTGTAGTGTTTAACGGTCTGAGAGAAATAAAACCAGAATTCAAATGTAGGCTGGGACTATATGCAAAGCTGATCAGAGGTCAGCAAATACAGTGTAGGTGTACCTGTTATAGGATCATTAATATTGCTTTATAAAACAATCAAACTGCTTGCAGCCAACAGCAAATACTCAATGAAAACAAAGTTTCATCTAAGAATCTACTGATGCTCATCAGGGAAACACAAAGACGTTAGACCCTCCTACTGTCTGCACACAGAGCTCTGAGACAGCTTTCAGGATGGTGGCAGCTAGTTTCCAGAGAGCTGAATGGTCAGTAACCTGCTGTGGAGCAAATTAGGTTCACAGCATATGTACCATGGCAATAAACCGCGATAAGAAGTGAGCTCCCCTTCATAGTGCAGAAAACCCAGGGTCAACCCTGAAGTTTACCTGGATAGAGGGAATCCTGCCTCGTAATGCAGCCTCTGGAGTCTCCGTGTTGATGGGGCAGTGGAGCAGATGGAGACGTAGGTTGCTCAGCAGGTTGGAAGCAGTGGTTTAGAGTGAACTGAGCCCACCAAAAGCTAAAAGAATGTCCGCTTTGAGGAAAAAGCAGCACAGAAACTATGAATACAAGCCACAACACGCACACACACACACACACACACACACACACACACACACACACACACACACACACACACACACACACACACACACACACCACACACAGACAGAGACGTAACCTGCTCTAACATGTGGACGGCTGAGCCAGTTTAGTTTTTCTGCTAGTGTTTATTTTTCTGTGTAGTTCTCACTGACCTGTTGTAGCAGCTTTTGGGTTGGAGTGTTGTGATACACAGAGGTACAGACAATGGCAACATCTGAACAGGACTCAAACCAGCAACCTGCAGGTCACTAGTCGGCTGCTCAAAAACCTCCAGTCTTCAGACTCAACAAAGTCGCCCACCAATAATTTTTAGCGATTAACCACCCAAACTAGCAGTCTAATCCGGCCATCTTGGATGGCTCTCTGAGACGGCTGTTGCACAAATGAGGGTGAAAGGCAGAATGACAGAATGCTCTGAGTTTTGAAGGACAGGAACAGGAAATATGCGCTCACAAAGGAGGGTAGATTATTGGAACACTGATGAGGCAGAATTGAGTTTGACGTGTGGGAAAGAGGAAATGAGGGAAAGAAAGAGAAGCAGCCAATGAAGGAATGCAGGTCAGCAGGTAGATCTCCATGATTGAACTGAGCCAAAACTCATCTGGATGCTGTGTGTAGAAACTGACTGATTATGAGTCACAGTAAGAAGGACAAATCATGCTCCTATGGATAGAAAAGCTCATTGAGTAGGTAATAATAATAGTGAGCTGCAACATTGAAAACCTGAAACATCTGATTGATCATCAATGATTTGATCTCTTTGTTTTATCTTTGTTCAGATTGAGGAGCTCGCCTGTCAGAGATCAGCTGTGTGTCTCGGAGCTCAGCTCGGAAGTCCAACCCCGCCCTCTGAGAGAGCTGACCTGAAGAAACACAAGCTGCAGGAGTCAGGAGTGAAGCAGCTGTTGGTTTCTGGAGAGTCAAGATTAGACTGCAGACTCTGAGGTCAGGTCACTGACGGTGGTTCTATTCTCTTCTTATCTGCTGATGAACCAAGTGAACCTCATTTGTCTTCAACATAACTTCCCTTCAACATGGAAATTTCTTCTTCTTCACCATCTTTTCTTGTCTGAAATGATGTGTTTTGATGAAGGCAGTGTGGCAGTGATGGTAAATGAACTAGTGCTTATCTAGCACGTTCTACTCTAACGAGCACTCAAAGAACTTTCAACTGGTTTGCATTCACCCATTCAAACATGAAACTACTAAGTGCTGCTGTCTAACACCACACACATTAAATTCCAACTGTGTGGTGGAGGAAGGCTGGGCAACTATCGAGTTTTAAGAAGATTGGATTATTTCATATGCAATAAAAGATAGACCAAAATTTAACTTTTGGGCCAAAAGGAAAAACGCTATGGTGGCAGAGAATTGAACACTGCACATCACTCTGAACACACCATCACCACGTCAAAGATGGTGGGGAGCATCATGCTCTGGGGCTGCTTCCTTCACAGGACAGGAAGTTGGTCAAGTTGATGGAAGATGGATGGAGTCAAATACAGGACATTTGGAAGAAAACAGGTGGAGTCCTGCAAGATGTGAGACAACGACCCGAAACATAAAGCAAGGCTCAATGGTTTAAACCAAACATAATCAGGTGTTAGAAGGCCCAATCAAAGACCAACCTAAACCCAATCGAGAATTGTGGCAGGACCTGAAAACTGCTGTCACAAACGCTCTCCATCTAATCTACTGAGCTTGACTTTTGCAAAGAAGAATGGGCAAAAATTTCAGTCACTAGATGTGCAAAGCTGGTGGAGACATACCATAAAAGACCTGCAACTGTAATTGCAGCAAAGGCGGTTCCACAAAGTATTGACTCAGGGGCTCATAATTTTGCACACGAACTGTTCAGTTTTTATTTGTAAAAAATGTTTGGATCATGTAACAAGTTTCGTTCACTTCAAAGTGTAACCACTTTGTGGTGGGTCTTTCACATAAATTCCATAAATATATTAATGTTTGGGGTTGTAATGTGACAAATATGGAAAAGTCAAGGGGTTGAAACTTTTGCAAGCCACTGTAAGTTATTCACATAGTCGTGTTAACTCAGACGTGTAGATCCACCAGGTCACCTTTCTTTTCTACCGTTTGTCTCTGTACAAGTGCACACTGCCCCGCCTCTCTCCCTCAAGGCTGCACCCGTAATCATGCAGGAAGCGACAGCATGGCAGTGTTGCCAACTTAGCAACTTGTGCTAATTTAGACTTTTTATTTCCTAAAGGAACGCGCGACAATGGAGTGACTTTTCCCAGTACATCAGCAACAAGTTTGGAGAGTTTTTGGACCTTGAAAGCGGTAGTGGGTCTTTTTGTGTGCTTGCAGACGCCACATGAGTGGGTGGCCGGTTGCTGTGATATGTCAGCATATAGGTCGGTGGATTCCTGTCGAGAACCCTGCTGACTGAAGGATGGAAATTTGTTCATCAGTCTGTTTACATGTTTTGGTTGAGGTCTGGACAAGTACTAGATGTACAGGAGTACACACAGGAGAAAGCACTTCATCAAGCGAGTAAACTTCACCAGACTAGTTTTAAGAATAAGTCAACCTGTGCTATGTGGCTCTGTATCTTTCGTATAGCACGCAGAGGCTTTGTTCATAGAGTAAAAAACCATCAAGTTATGTGAGGAGCAATTATGAAGTTAAATATGCAATAGTTAATTTTTGAGCAGTCTCTCATGTACATCTGCAGCTGAAAGGGTAATAAAAATGTCTGTGGTGATGTTTGAGGACATGTAACGTTGACTCATTAGTGCCTTTTTGTTTATACTTTGGGGAGAAAAAATATTGAGAGCTAGATCGTATATCACCATTCAGCTAAAAAATATCGAGATATTACTTTTGGTCCAGATCGCCCGCCCTACGTGTAGAGTAACTTGGGGTTTCAGTAGCTTGGCCCAGGGATACTTTGGATGCAGCGCCAGAGCAGCCAGAAATGTACACGGCACTGTCAGTTCAGGAAATCACAGACCATAACAGCAGCTGGGCCTCATGCCCACAGCTTCCTCCAATAGCAGTAAGGCTCTGTAAAAGAAACACATGCCTCCTGCCCTCACCGATGTCCCCTGAAGCTGTTTTTTTTTCTAACCACTACTTATTAATTTTCCTGGCAAGTTACTCTAGCAGTCTAATGTTATTCTAGATTTAAACCCAACAATTTTCTATAGCTATTATTAAGGCCCTGCAAGATTAATCGCACTACCACTACGTAGACGAGCAAATCCCAAAATGCACTGGCAAACAACCAGCTGCCGCATGCAGTCCAGACCTAAGGGGTTTCCTGCTTGCCATGACACCTGATCTCGGTCAAGTGGATAAAAACAATCGGTCAGCACTTTTTTACACACATTTAAGCTAACCTGACCCCCAAAAGGGCCAAACCAGAAAAGTGGGCTTTGAAAACAGGTGGGAGGCAGAGGACCTGTTCACTGATATCACAGATAAACTACACGTGTGTCCGCTTTTCCCACCTGCGATGGTGCAGGGAAAAGTGAAAGTGTGGAAGAAGATGCGAGGGAGACCTGCAAAGGTAGGCTGACAGTGCATCACTGGGCGTCACACAGCTTGGAAATGCTGCGCAGCAAAGTCCTGAAGACAGAACGGCGTCATTAGCGCGTAATACGACAAATTGTATAAGAGACAAAGGTTTAAATCAGTTTTGAGTCTTTATGGAGAATAGCTTCTGAATTTGGTGACTCACCTTATTACACAGGGGGATGATCTGGCCTGAGGAAATCTGTCAGTTCATGGAAAGTAAGAAAGAAATGGAACAAGAGAGAAATAAAGAACTGTTTTTTACTGATTTCACATCAAAAAGGAAATTTGCACATTTCATCAGCTGGAAAGGTTCTCATTTTCCC
>JACBYM010000133.1:0-57134 GCA_013435755.1 Amphilophus citrinellus | reverse complement strand
CCAGCTCAGAACAAAAAGAAAAATGTAAAAAAGCAGCAGAAAGATGTTTGTGTCCTCATGTTTCCACAAACAAGACCAATATCTGCTGTCACTGTGAGCATGCTCAGTTAAGGCCGTTATGACACATCTTTAGAAGTGCTCCACACACAGACTGTATAAAGAGGACAGCAGGCTCTAAACAGCCATTTTATCAGCATCTGTTCTAGGGATGGACATGATTTTTACAATAATATTTATCAAGTCCTAAACAATCTCTATGTTTTATGCCAATATTTGTTTAAAAATATGTGTGTACATATTTTCTTTGGCTGGTAGAATGTAATGCACCATTACTGCCAGAAGGTGGCAGTCATACACCATTACTGCCAATGAATGCTTCTAATTTCTGATGAAGAGTCTCATCTGTGTGCAGAAGATCCTCTGAACTCAGATCAGTTTAAAATGAGAAAGTTTACTTGATGCAGAAATATTTCTGTTTCTGTTCATTTCAATGTGATTTCACAAATAATGTCTGATCATTGATATTGATCCTACAGAGCAGCATGTGATTGATCTGTACTGACATGAAAAGATGGATAAATGTTGTGCTGACATTTATATGATGTGTGTTTAAGGCTGACATGATGATGATCCACAATAACAGAAGCACAAAGTTCGCTCTTCTCATTTCAGAGAAAAGTTCATTGATTAGGACACAGTAATGCTGAGCTGCACATTTCACACCTGAACACATCTGAGTGCATCATCACTGATTTTATCTGCATCTTTGATTCTTTTTCAGTTTGTATGGATGCAGTTTGACAAAGATCAGCTGTTCATCTTTGGCTGCAGCTCTGAAGTCCAACCCCTCCCATCTGACTACTCTGAACCTGAGAGGAAACAACCTGCAGGATCCAGATGTGGAGCAGCTGTCTGATCTTGTGGAGAGTCCACACTGTAGTCTGAAGGATCTGAGGTCAGTAGAGCGTTGGAGTGAGTCTGTGCTGCTCTCAGCAGTATTGTACTAAACACAGTTAGTATGAAAGCAAAGATCCAGTGTTTCCTGTAAAGCTGCAGCCTTCTCAGTGGCTGCTTTCCTCAGTGAAGCTGTGAGAGGAGAATGGTGACAGACACACAACAGTCAGCCAATCAGATCAGCCAGAAGCTTGTTGTGATCATGTGTTTGAGATGATGTGAAGACGACTGCTGCTGTTGTGTTCATGTCTCCAGGAAATAAAGCTGGATTCCAGCTCACAGCCTTACATGTATAGAGACAGTGGTCCTCATTCATCACATCTGATCTCACACTGTTTGTTCTCTCATTTCAACACTAAACAGCTGATCAGTTTCTTCTAACAGCTCTGAGATCAGTCTGACTGAAGCCTGCAGATCACTGGCTCTTATTTCAGAGAACCATCATTATATTTAGTAACCATGTGGTCTTTCTACAGAGCAGAACCTCTGTTAAAGTCCAGGAGTCACATTTGTGTGTGTGTCCTTGTGCAGTAAATCCATCAGTGACGTGTTTGTGCAGTAATGAAGCGTTCAGGACTCTCAGCAATTTGTTTCCACTGTGGACTTGAGTGAAATCTGCAGAGGAAACAGAATTGATGCTAAAAGTCTCTGCAGGTCTGTGAGCTTCCAGCTCAGCGTGTTCACTACAACATGTTAACATGAGAGCTGAGAGGAAGCTGGATACACTCCACAGCTGCTCCACTGCTGCTCTTTATACTGGACGTGCTGCATCACTGACTGACAGCTGATGGAGAGTCTCTGGAAACACTCATTAATCACCTCTGCTCCTTCTTCTCTCTACAGGTGGAGGTGGTGATCTTTGTCCTGATGAGAGTGAGCAGGACGGTGTGTGTGTGCTGAGAGAGGATGAGCTGTGTCCTGATGATCCAGAGTCCTCCATCATCCCCGTGTGTTCCTCTGGATCTTCTGATGAACTTTGTGTCTCCATTAAAGGACAAAGAAAAGTTAGCTGTATTTCTGTACAGAAAATAAATTTGATCATATTTTTCTTTCTTAATAAGATCGTCTGTATGTGATTTGAATAGAACTTGGTTGTTTGTCCAAATGCTGAGGTCTGTAACTTTCTTAATGTTGGACCAGTGAACAGTGGAAATGTGTCAGTTATTGCAGCTCTCACCTGTCACTCTGGAGAACAACATAAACTCAGTGTGCAACAAGTTTAAGGTCATTAAGTCCAGCTTGGAGAACATTTAAAGAAGATTTGAGGCTTTCATGGCTGCTTGTGGAGAACCTGCGATACAATCCAATATCTGCATGTAAATGTACAGAACAATGAGTTAAAGATGAAAGAATATTATTACTATGAAGTGCAAAAAGAAGTGGAGCTAGAGGGAAACTGGTGGGAAAGCTTCAGTTATGGGTAAAGTCTCTAAATAATCATGAATTAAGCAGCTTGATCACAGATCCAGATTTGACTCAATAAAGAACACAAGAGTCCAAGCAGCAAAAGTCCTGTCAGAAGAAGGCTGTGGAGACTCAGAAGATGAGGAGCGTCTCTAAAGCTCTTCTCAGGAGGAGAAACAGGACAGTCGGGGTGGGCTCAGACAGAGCAGCATTTCACAGTGGATGATGGAGAAAAGTCCAGTTCACTGATGAAGTCCACTTAGAGACAAGTGTCAGTAACAGAAGGGTGAATGTAAGGAGAGCAACAGGAGAGAAGGAGACCACAGAGGGTCAAAGCCACATGGAGATTCAAGTCCAAGCAAAGAGAAGCAACACTCCATCCTTCAGAGACATGCCTTACTATCATGATGAATGTTCAATTCAATTCAATTCAATTTTATTTATATAGCGCCAAATCACAACAAACAGTCGCCTCAAGGCGCTTTGTATTGTGGGTAAAGACCCAACAATAATACAGAGAAAACCCAACAGTCAAAACGACCCCCTATGAGCAAGCACTTGGCGACAGTGGAAAGGAAAAACTCCCTTTTAACAGGAAGAAACCTCCAGCAGAACCAGGCTCAGGGAGGGGCAGTCATCTGCCGCGACCGGTTGGGCTGAGGGGAGAGAAAAGACATGCTGTGGAAGAGAGCCAGCGATTAATAACAATTAATGATTAAATGCAGAGTGGAGTATAAACAAAGTAAATAAGGTGAATGAGAAGAAACAGTGCATTATGTGAACCCCCCAGCAGACTAGGCCTATAGCAGCATAACTAAAGGGATGGTTCAGGGTCACCTGATCCAGCCCTAACTATAAGCTTGATCATAAAGGAAAGTTTTAAGCCTAATCTTAAAAATAGAGAGGGTGTCTGTCTCCCGAATCCAAGCTGGAAGCTGGTTCCACAGAAGAGGCGCCTGAAAGCTGAAGGCTCTGCCTCCCATTCTACTCTTAAGTATCCTAGGAACCACAAGTAAGCCAGCAGTCTGAGAGCGAAGTGCTCTGTTGGGGTGATATGGTACTATGAGGTCTTTGAGATAAGATGGGGCCTGATTATTCAAGACCTTGTATGTGAGGAGAAGGATTTTAAATTCTATTCTAGATTTAACAGGGAGCCAATGAAGAGAAGCCAGTATGGGAGAAATATGCTCTCTCTTTCTAGTCCCTGTCAGTACTCTAGCTGCAGCATTTTGGATCAGCTGAAGGCTTTTCAGGGAGCTTTTAGGACAGCCTGATAATAATGAATTACAATAGTCCACCCTAGAAGTAATAAATGCGTGAATTAGCTTTTCAGCATCACTCTGAGAAAGGATGTTTCTAATTTTAGAAATATTGCGCAAATGCAAAAAAGCGGTCCTACATATTTGTTTAATATGTGCATTGAAGGACATATCCTGGTCAAAAATGACTCCAAGATTTCTCACAGTGTTACTGGAGGCCAAAGTAATGCCATCCAGAGTAAGTATCTGGTTTGACACCATGTTTCTAAGATTTGTGGGGCCGAGAACAAGAATTTCAGTTTTATCTGAATTTAGAAGCAGGAAATTAGAGGTCATCCAGGCCTTAATGTCTTTAAGACATTCCTGCAGCTTAACTAATTGATGTGTGTCATCTGGCTTCATTGATAGGTAAAGCTGAGTATCATCTGCATAACAATGAAAATTGATGCAGTGCTTTCTAATAATACTGCCTAAGGGAAGCATGTATAATGTAAATAAAATTGGTCCTAGCACAGAACCCTGTGGAACTCCATAATTAACCTAAGTGTCTGAAGAAGACTCCCCATTTACATGAACAAACTGGAGTCTATGAGATAAATATGATTCAAACCACTGCAGTGCAGTACCTTTAATACCTATAGTATGCTCTAATCTCTGTAATAAAATATTATGGTCAACAGTATCAAAGCTGCACTGAGGTCCAACAGGACAAGTACAGAGATGAGTCCACTGTCAGAGGCTCTAAGGAGATCATTTGTAACCTTCACTAATGCTGTTTCTGTACTGTGATGAATTCTGAAACCTGACTGAAACTCTTCGAATAAACCGTTCCTCTGCAGATGATCAGTTAGCTGTTTTACAACTACTCTTTCAAGAATCTTTGAGAGAAAAGGAAGGTTGGAGATTGGCCTATAATTAGCTAAGACAGCTGGGTCAAGTGATGGCTTTTTAAGTAGAGGTTTAATTACAGCCACCTTGAAGGCCTGTGGTACATAGCCAACTAATAAAGACTGATTGATCATTTTAAGATTGAAGCATCAATAATTGGAAAGACTTCTTTGAACAGTCTAGTAGGAATGGGATCTAATAAACATGTTGCTGGTTTGGAGGAAGTAACTATTGAAGTTAACTCAGAAAGATCAACTGGAGCAAAAGAGTCTAAACAAATACCAGCAGTGCTGAAAGCAGCCGAACATGAAGATAAATCTTTGAGATGGTTATGAATAATTTTTTCTCTAATGTCTAAAATTTTATTTGTAAAGAAATCCATGAAGTCACTACTAGTTAAAGTGAAAGGAATACTTGGCTCTACAGAGCTCTGACTCTTTGTCAGCCTGGCTACAGTGCTGAAAAGAAACCTGGGGTTGTTCTTATTTTCTTCAATTAATGATGAGTAGTAAGATGTCCTAGCTTTACGGAGGGCTTTTTTATAGAGCAACAAACTCTTTTTCCAGGCTAAATGAGCATCTTCTAATTTAGTGAGACGCCATTCCCTCTCCAGCTTTCGGGTTATCTGCTTTAAGCTGTGCGTTTGTGAATTATACCACGGAGTCAGGCACTTCTGATTTGAAGCTTTCCTTTTCAGAGGAGCCACAGTATCCAAAGTTCGTACGCAGTGAGGATGTAAAACTATTGACGAGATAATCGACCTCACTGGGAGCAGAGTTTAGGTAGCTGCTCTGCACTGTGTTGGCACATGGCACTGAAGAGCATAATAATGAAGGAATTAGATCCTTAAACTTAGTTACAGCACTTTCAGAAAGACTTCTACTGTAATAAAACTTATTCCCCACTGCTGTGTAATCCATTAAAGTAAATGTAAATGTTACTAAGAAATGATCAGACAGGAGGGGATGTTTGTGGAGAGGATTGATGCAGCAGGATACTGAGCCCAAACACAGCTCAGCCCTTTAAGAAATCCTTGAAGACCAAAGAAGAGCAGGGAGTGCTGACAGTCATGGACTTTCCTCCACAGTCACCTGACCTCAACCCCACTGAACATTTCTGAAGACTGAGGAAGAAAAACATTCCTGACATGGAAACAAAAACCACAATCTCCCTCATCAGCTTCCTCTAACAAACCTCATTGTGAACATTCAGATTTCACTGGTTCCAAACATCTTCTCCACGACTGACTTCCTGTCTGAGGGGGTTTGTCAGGTGGCTCATTGGAGATCAGCTCTCTGCTGTCACCCTTCTGTTGTTTCTTCCCGCTGTGACGTCGAGCTTCACCTCTGATCGGGAAAGTCGACGCACGAGAACAGACGGTCAGTTGTGATGTCACGCTGTCAGAGGTGATGTCACCACACTGGGTTCCCTCAGTGCACCGTGTGCCTCACATTACACAAAGATTACACAATTTACAGTTCAGAGTTTTTATGATGGAGCAGAGAGAAATTATTTTTCATTGGAAGTGAATCCTGAGCAAACAATCCAACTTTCTTCTAGTTCCAAGTTTCCTCAGTTTATATCTGCACCTGATTCAGATTCAGGTCTTTGATGATGAACCTCTGATTTCTCAGAGGAAATCAATGTTTCTCCATCTGAAGAGAACCCTCGTCTTCAATCTGTGCTTCCATTTAGTCAACAACTAAAAGTTTTCTCACTTTATATCCACAGCTGATCAAACATGAGACATGATGAGTTTAATGTATGGTGTGCAAACTGTCATCAAGGCAAAAAGAGGAATCTGAAATATGAAACTGATTTCTTTGCTTCCTCTTTTTACCAACAGAACTGCTGCACTGTTTGTTCATGTTGACAGGATTCTATTTTTTTTTCAGTTTTTTGTTGTTTTTGCTGAATTGATGAATTGTGAACATTAACCCTTAAGAGTCCTGTTGGGGTTTTATTTTTTACCCAAAGAATAAAATGACAAATGTTTAAAAGTAAACTCCAGGAAATTAATTAATGAACAGTGGCTGATAACCCTCAGGATCATTTAAAAAAAATGCAAAATTACTGTCTTACTGCGTCCAACCTCAGCAGCGATGGCACGTTGTGAGAGGCAGCTCAACAGTCCTACCACGTTCAAGTCAGTGCACTTTTTTGCTTTTGCCATCAGGAGGTCTTGACAGTGTAAAGACTTGACAGAAAATGACATGGAATCCAAATTTTTGCACAGCTTTTGGGTTTTAAAGGCTGTGGTCTTAAACTTTTGATCAGCTAAAAAAAAATCATGTTTGAGTGTAAATGCAGTTTTCAAAAGATTCCCTGCTCAAAAGTTTTTGTCTCTTGCGCCGATTTCTTCTTTTAGCATTGTGAAGATCTACTAAGATCCAATAGTGCAAAATGCAAATTCTTGCAATTTTTTAACTGGTCTTAAGATTTTGATTAGGAGTGTATTACACAGCAGTAATACCAGCTCATGTGTGGTACAACAAAAAGCAGTTTTTCTGTTTGGACACATTTTTCTGCCTCATTCAGCCCTCTGCTTCCTGAAGCATGAAAAGTAGTTCAGACAGCCATTAGCAAGTCCCACTGTCCCCTACAAGTGACACTGGATAAAACTTGTATTTTTAAAGGGTTAACAATATTGTACATTCCTTAAATTGCATAAACTTATGGTTAAGACTTTTATACTGATGAGGAAATATCATTTTTAGCAACATAAATAATTTTTGAAAGAAAATCAATCACTTACTTCCCCTGCTACCACAAAATGTGGATGCAGGGATTTCCGCCATTTTTAAAAGGGGAGTGCATGTGCTCTGTTAGTCACACCTCCACAAATGTGACATCAGTAGAAAGCCCAGGATGTCTTCTGTACAGTACAGTGGGAATATCATAGATTGCAAATGTAATTCTCAAAATATAAGGCTAAATATCATGTCCCCCACAGAGGACAAAAATGAATTGATGGGTCTCAGGAGGATATAGAGGTGGTCAAAACCCCCATACTCCTAACTTTCCATATATGGTTAAGAAAACAACTTCATCCTATATCTGAACATATGGTCATCCCTTATATGGAAGTAAGAGAGCCTGCACAGGGGCCTCTTTGTGCAGGATGTTTAAATCAAATTTCCCTTGCATGAACCCTTAAGAAGAGACAATACATGCATTTAACACAGACTTTAGCATGACAGTACAGACACCACATATTTTCCCCCCTTCGAGACTTCCGACTAAGTCTCGAAAGACAAAGATACTTATTATTACTCCAAATAACAGTTTCTCCCATAGCATGATTTTAACAAAACTCTTTTCTGATTTCCTATGAGGTGTGGGAGCAAAAAAACCCCTGCCTGGCAGCTTTCTTTCTTAAATGACCATCTTAACACAATCAAGGCTGGAAAAATTCTCCCACGACCCTGCTGCCCACAGCGATCACCTTTCATACCCCAGAGGAACTCAAAAAGACAAAAGGGAGTGTTAATGATTGTCATATTACCATTTAGCAAATACACAAGAAAGCCTCAGCAAATAAAATTAAAAAAAAAGTGTCCATTAGATCAGCTGGTCGACCCATCGGACCTCTCTTATGGACCTCTCCCTGCCTATCCATTTCTCTCCCTAGAATCGAATAAAATAATAAAACCTCTGAGGTCCCAATGTACTTACCAAATGACAGAGACATCATTCTTGAATTAATTTAGCCAAAAATGTTGTGCATACATAGAAAACTGTCACAAGTCCAACTATTGTGTTATAGTGTACATACAATGAAACAATATTTTATTATCATGTAAATTCAGCCAAACATAAGAATATCAACTGTAGTTCTCCAACCACGTTGGCTACATCATGTGGTGTCCATACTGTGTTGATTCAAGGCATTTCAGTCCATTTTATTGTCCATTCATATGAACCCCTCATCTCAGCAGGTTCCCAAACACCTTTTTCTGAAAGAGACAAGAAACACTGAACAGTATCTTTTGTAAAAGCAACAAATAACATTGAAAACATCAAATGTAAAAATTTTATTTTATATTTTTTAGATAAATGTGAAATTTCCTATTTCCCATTTTTGCATTTCCAATTTATCTTACTTTTCTCTTTTCCCCCCTTGGAAAACACCACACTGTTATAATAAACATCAGTAAAGAAATAAGGAAAATTAATAATATGAGAGTAAATATTTAAGAGTATAATAAGGCTAAATATTAAAAGTACAATAAAGAAGATTAAAATGGATATCTCTCCACCACTCCTCCTATCACCACATCTTTCTCCTCATCCATATCAGTTGTTTGTATTAATGGCATCTGAGTTCGATCACTAGGCATAACTATTCCAACCCATCTCAATATCATTGCTTTCGCAAAAGTCAACAACACTGTGCAAAAACAAAACATCACACATAATGATAGAATGACTGCAATCAAAATTTGAACCAATATTGCGCCCATTGGTCCCAGTTTATCCTGCAACCAAGCATTAGCTGACCATCCAGCTCCTTCTGATGGACCAAATGCATCTCTAATATGTCTCAGTGCATCAATGACACTAGTGATATTATCTGAACTATCTGGTATTAATGTATAACAGGCTTCTCCTGTTAAATTCAAAGTCATGCATAGGCCACCTTGTTTGGCCAAAATATAATCAAGAGCCATATCATGCTTCAACAGTGTCAGTCGGTGACTTCTTTGAGTATTTGACAAAAGTTCAAATCCTTTAATGGTCTCATTTGCATAACCCTGTAGAGTATATGTAATATTATCAATATGATCTGCCAAAAACACAACACCATACCATGGAAAAATTCCTATACCCCATTTTTCTCCCAAATTTATTCTCCAATGATAAGATTCCAAGTTAAGAAATTGAGCAAGTTCTCTTTTTCTTCTATTTCCCCAAATTTCATTGGATTGGTTCTTATTGGGTGCTTCACCCCTCTGCATAGTAAAAACCTCATATGGCAATTTCAAAGTTGCCATATAACAGCATCCTGTCCACCCATATGGCAGAAATAAATATGCTTTATCACCACAAACCCACCAGATATCTTTAAAGTTTCCTATAGTTACATTACCAGGCAACAGTTGATGTTTCACACTCACAGTTTTACTCTGTTTTTGAAATGGTATCTTAAAAGTCACTTGAAACATCTCCTGTACATTCTTAGGCTTATGCTCACCAAAATCCATCATATATTTGTTACAGTCCGAAATGCCAGGTCCTCGGTGAGTATTATTAGAACAAAAACAATCTTCAGCTTTCTCTGGTCTTACCACCATTGCATCTGGAATTGCTGTTATTGCATTTTCATGTTGATCAAGTAAATTTACATATGGCAGCTCACTCAACCAAGAACAGTTTAATCTAGGTCTAAACAGATGCACTGATAATGCCATGACTATGTCTTCTGCTGATTGTTGTTGATATAATAACCACGATAACACATAAGATTGACACATAGGGAGCAGTGGTTCTGGTACAGTCTCTAAAATTGAAGGCCATGTTCCTGGTGTTGGAACTTTGACCACACATGGACAATTCAATCTTCTAACAGATTTTACAGAATGTGTTAACTGTTGAAACCATAAGTTCCTACTAGCCCACGGGTCTTTTATTTGCAATACAGAGGAATCAAACCCATATGCTTTCCACTGAGCATCTCTCTTCTGAACTGTATGATAACTGTCGACCATCTCTTCTGGTAACCAATCATCATTAAACAACTCCTCATCCATTTTTGTAATAGTTTCTAGAGTAGTCACAAATGGTTCTGAAACATTCTTTTCCGTCATATGTTCTCTCATTATTGGAGTCTCTTTGTGATTATTCTCATTGAGCTCTACAGACATCTGAGTTATATTTACTTCACTTTCGGGTTTCAAAGTTGTAACCTTTAGTATCTGAGTCACCTTTACCATGCTTTCAGTAGGCGTTATTGTCTCTATTTTATTGGTGGAATTAGTCTTTAATTCCTCTAAAGTTGTCAATAAAGTAGTAGCTTGGGTTGTAATGTTAACACTCTTAGTTACTTCTGGAACCAAAGTTGTCATTCTCTCTTGAGTGGTGCTAATCCCTAGAGTAGTTATCATGGTAGATTGTTTCTGAGCTAAGGTTGTTATCATAGGTGTTGTGGTGAATTGTTCCTGAGTCTTTTCAATTACTGTAGAAACTCTAGCAGGAATCAAACCTCTTATTATTAGTATCACTGTACGAGTTATGTGACCTCCTATCCATTTATTCCGAAATGGGATAAATTTAAACTCCGGTGTATAAAAGGTACATGTATATTGTCCTTGATCTTCCCACATAACACTATGCACAACAAGTGAACAATCATCTCTAGACTTTATTATTCTGCCATCATTGAATAACAAATACTTCCTCTGATAATGAGGCACTGTTTCAGCTTCTGATATTGCCAGCAAATCTTCACCACGACTATTTTCCCATCTTGGTGCAAAATTACCATGTACATTATATCTAGTACATTTACATGGAAGACTAGCTAATTCTCCCAACCGGGCTTTAATTACAGTCTTCAGGGGATTTGGCGTTGTCGGAATCATCTTAGGCATCACTACTGTTAAATGTGACTCACTTAAACCACTAGATGTGTTCAGTGTCAAAGGAACGGGTTTCTCTAGGGTTGATTCTACCCTAGTTGTCATAACGCTTCGGTCTAACTCTCTTCCGACTCGATTTCGGTCTCTTTTGTCTTGCTGTGTTTCTGAATCTTCTCGTGGTGGAATCACCACTTCTTGTAGCTGTAGACTCTACAGTTTTTGGGACATGTTGAAGGTCGATTTCTCCAAACCTTCTGTCTTGTCCACTAACTGCTGAGTCATTCCTGGCATCATCAAAAGTGTGCCCAGGATCAGCATCATTGTCCCCAGCATGGACAATTTCTTCTTCTGAATTTTGATCCTGGAGATCTCTAAGTATCTCCTCTGCATGATCTTCTTCATTTCCGTCTGGCTCTCTTGAGGCCTCTTCATGTTGGCCTCTTGCAGGTGGTACTTCTTCACTCGGTGCCTTGACACAATGTGACAGGTGGTACCACGTTGGGGACCCTTTCACCTGTACTGCAGTTCCAGTACTGCGAACAACTTCAAATGGTCCCTCACGGCGTTCGTTATACCACTTTCTCCTAAACACCTTCACGAACACCTTGTCTCCAGGTTGGATTGTATTCTTCTTTTGCTCATTCAGCTTCTCCTGCACCTCTTCTTTCCTTTGACTGTCAGAAATGTACGTAGATATTCTTTTATGCAGATTAGCCATATATGACACGTATGCTTTCATTTCATCTTCCAAAAGGGCTAAACTTGGGCCCTTTCCACTTGTACGAAAACAAGGCGCTTGCATCTGTCTTCCTGTAGCCAGCTCATGAGGTGTCAAATGTAAATCACGCAACTCACTTGAGCGACATGCCATTAATGCTAGGGGCAATGCTGCTACCCAGTTTAGGCCTGTGTGCTGACAAATTTTAACGACACGATTTTTTTGTACACCATTCCTTCTTTCACAAATTCCTTGACTTTGCGGGTGATAAACTGCACCAAAACGCTGTTTTATCCCCAGTTTTTTCAAAATCAGTTTCACTGTCTTATCAACAAACTCCTTCCCGTTATCTGAAGCGATACGATCTGGAAAACCCCATCTGCTAATCACTTCTTTACACAGAAAATTGGCAACCGATTGAGCGTCTTTTCGCTTTGTTGGGCAGGCCTCAGGCCATCTTGAAAATCTATCAACCACTACGAGCATGTATCTCTTACCTTCAACTGGTTTTATCATGTCAACAAAGTCTACAACTAGTTCACGCATTGGACCTCTCGGAGTCAGAATGTGACCAGGAAGAACCGTCACCCCCCTTTGAACGTTGTTTTTCAGACAGATGACACATCTGCCTATAACATAGTCAATCTGTTCAAGCAAACATGGTGCCCAAAAACCATACTCTTTAATGATCTTTCTCTTGACTTCTCCTCTCGCCACATGAGCTAACCCATGCGCTTCTTGGATCATCAGACCTAAAAGGTCTGGGGGAGCTACTATGAGTCCCTCATGGTTTCTCCAAAGTCCCATAGAATCTTGGGTGACACCTCGATCAAGCCATAGCTGTTTATCAAGGTCAGGAACAGCTTCTTGCATTAAAATCACATCCCTAAGTGTGATTTTGTCTTCTAAATTTACTTCATGAGTGACCAGAAAAACTTCACCCACTTTATTAGCGCCAGTCACCGCTTTTGCAGCTTCATCAGCTGCTTTGTTACCTTGCGTGACCCTTGACATATCCGCTTTATGTGCTGCACACTTAGCTATCGCTATTTCTTTAGGCTTCATCATGGCCTGCAACAATTTCATTATTTGTTCATGGTGACGTATTGGCGAACCATCTGTCTTTCTAAAACCTCTGCTTTTCCATACTGCTCCAAACAAGTGGCACACATTATGTGCATAAGCGGAGTCAGTATAAATTGTTACTCGCTTACCTTCTGCAAGCAAACAGGCTTCCGTCAGCGCCACAAGTTCAGCAAGTTGTGCTGATGCTGGCTGAGGTATGACTTCAGCCTTTTCAACAACAAAATCTAATCCTTGTGCTTTTACCACTGCGTAGCCAGCACTCAATTTATCACCCACACGATAACAGGACCCATCGGTCCAAAGCTCCAGATCTGCCTCACGCAATGGGAGGGCTTGTAGATCTGACCTTAGCCTAGAATATTTCTCAGCTTCTCGCATGCAATCATGTGGTTCACCGTCTTCTAATGTTGGCAAGCTCTCAGCTGGATTCGTTGTGACGCACCTCATCAAAGTGACGTCTTCTTGCTCCAGCAGCCTGTGATATTCTCGAAGTCTGAGCATAGTCAATGTGTACTTACCAGAGTTCAACAAATTTCGAAGACTATGGTGAGTAAGTATTGTCACTGGATAACCCATCGTGATCGCTGATGCTTTCTCATACATTAGTGAGACTCCCACTAAGGCTCTATAGCATGGTGGTAGTCCTTGCTCCACTTCTGAATAAGTGGTCGAGTAATAAGAAATCAGCTGAGGATTTGTTCCTGTGCCAGTTGGTTGGCATAGGACTGCACACGCATATTTGCCTCCTGTAGAGGTGGACACATAGAGCAAGAAATTCTTGGAGTAATCTGGAAGCGCCAAAGCTGGAGCTTCTTGCAATCTTTGTTTAATTGTTTCAAAGGCTACAAAGCCATCTGATGTCCAAGAGAGCATAGAGTGAAGCTGAGAGCTTCCAGCGTCCTTTATCATAGCTCTCAATGGTCCTGTCAAACTAGCATAATCCTCAATCCACGCTGAAGAATAGCCAGCAATCCCAAGAAATGTCATCGTCTCTCGGACGGTTCTGGACTTTGGAGCCTTTCAAATTGCTTCCAACTGACTGTCAGAAATGCTTCTATGTCCTTTGGTTATTACCTGTCCCAGGTAGACCACTTTCTCCTGGCAGTACTGCAGCTTTTTCTGAGAAACCTTATGTCCTTTCTCTGCCAATATCTGTAACAACTTCATTGAATCCTTGTGACACGTTTCTGCGTCAGGTGAACAGAGCATAATGTCGTCCACATACTGAATGACAGTGCTCTTTAGCACCTGACCAATTCCTTCCAGGTCGTCTTTCAACACTTTATTGAAGATATGAGGGCTGTGCTTAAATCCTTGTGGTAACCGTCTGTAAACAAAATGTTGTCCTCTGAATGTAAATCCAAACAAACCTTGACTTTCAGTACTAAGTGGGACACTGAAAAATGCTCCACACAAGTCCAAGACTGTGAAATGCGTTGCTTCTGGTGGGACTTGAGTCAACAAAGTATGCGGATCTGGAACTTCAGCTGGAAAATCAGCAACCACTTCATTCACTGCTCTCAAGTCGTGTACCAAACGATAAGAGTTATCCGGTTTCTTCACTGGTAACAGAGGTGTATTGCTTTGTGGATTCTGTGTTATCTCCAAAACACCTGCTCTCAAAAGTCCCTCAATTTGTGGTTCAATCCCTCGGATCGCCTCTTCTTTCAGTGGATATTGACTTTTCCAGGGGAGTTTGACTCCAGGTCTAAGTTCCACTTTTACTGGCTGCGCTGATTTCACATATCCAATGTCAGTACTATGTTGAGACCATAGGCATTCTGGAATTTGTCGTAGCATCTCCTCTTTCAGGAAATGTAAGTCGACTTCAACACTGCAAATAGATTCATAAGTCATTTGTACAGCCTGTGGCTGTCCTTTTCCTTGAGTAGAAATCATGATTTTGATAAATCGACGATCCTTACTCATCCAGATAGCGTGGTTTTCTTTAAGTGGAGCAAAACTCGCTCCTTCTGCTTTTTCCATCATTTCTCCAAGGTCCTTCTGCTCGTATTCTTCAGACACCAGCAAAGTTACATGTGGCACACTTTTCTCAATGTTGAATTCTTTCTGCAAAAATTCACTTTTTTCTATCTTCATTGCCGCTCCTTGTGGTCCCAAAATTATGCAATTTGAAGAAAGTTGAACTTGTTCTGGTTGACGACCCAACCATTCTTCTGGATCTTCTTTTGTAGCATCTTTGATGTACTTAAGTGTGCAATGCAATGGGTATTCAGGAAGTCTTGCTTTTGGCATATTTGCCACAATAAATTTTTCCCATAGTCTGACGGGTTCCAAGAAATCGGTGTCAAGATTTCCGATCCAAAATACTAACGAGGCTTCAGTCTCTGTTGTCATTGATAATTGATGAGACACATCTTCTGGCACATCCACCAGACAGCCGTCTGGTGTACATTTAATTGTGCAATTTAATTTACACAAAGCATCTCTGCCCAAAAGTGCCACAGGTGTATGTTCTGATACCAGTATGGGCAATGTGGTCTTTAGGTTTTTATAGCAGAGCTCGATTGGTTTAGTAAGAGGAACCAGCTGCTTTACTCCCTCAAATCCGATTGTCCTCACATATTGTCCAGACATAGGAAGATGTGTAGCATCTTCAGGTCCCACACAGGTGAAAGCTGCTCCGCTATCTGCCATCATCTCAAATTGGCGATTATTCACTTCCACCTTTACTGTTGGATCTTTTTCTGGTCCTGATGCTACGAGCTGACACCTCCCACTCGGATTCTCTGGGCATCCCTAAAATCCTAGTTCCTTTCTTCTCTGCTTTCATCCACATCCTCCTAATTTGGGGATCATATCCCCCAACAATTCTTTCCAAGTCACTTCTGTCTTCATCCTCTTCTTCCATCCTTCTGTTCCTAGTCTTCAAGGTTGCTGTCTTCTTTTTACTTTTAGAACTTGGAGTCAATTTTATAGTGGTCTCAGCTTGTCCCACTTCAATTACTCGATCATTGTCATCCTTAATGTGATAATTGCCATCTTGATTGAGTACTGGTAATTGTGGGTAGGCGTCTTCAAACTCCACTTTCTGTTCGTATGGAGGTGGGTTTTGTACTGGTGTCAAGTGTGAAAATGGCAGATTAATTTTTTCCATCAATGTCTCCGTTTGTTTCGTATTTTTCTCAATTTCTTTCAAGCTTTTTTCTCTCTCTTTTCTTGTAGCTTGTACCAGCTTCTGTCCTTCGGTGTCAAACAGCTGTAAAATGCCAAGCTCCACTTGTCTCTTCTCTTTTCGTCGTTGTCCTGTTTTTCCCTTCTTTTGATTTAGTTTGTAGGTGGACACAAGCACCTGCATAGTTTTGATCACTTCTGGGTTAAGAGTTCCTACCTTTGGCCAGGGTTTTTCCAAATCTGGCCATCGCTCATGCCATTTATTCGACATTTTTACGATAAGTGGTTTAATCAAAGGATTACTTTGCTGAACCACTTCAATTGGTGTGATTGTTTGCTTAGTTTTAATGTCTTTCTTAGACATTTTAGCAATTATATTTATTCCCTTATTTAAATTTAAAATCAAAAATTTTCTTGAATCTTTGGCTTACTCCCCCCCCCCTTTTTTTTTATAATCTATTTATTTATTTATTCAGTTATGCGATTAATATCATCGACCTTATTTAATGCTAATAATTGTAGCACAATTAGTAAAGATAAGTTTGCCAACACCAGAAGAAACAGCAAGCCTGCTGTTGCGAAAAATTTCACTTGACACGCAGTCTTTTGTGAAACAAATTCGTCAAAATGCTGTATAAATTTGTCAAACCAGTAAACAAATATTATATGAAACACCAAAATACTCAAACACAATACAAGATAAATCAAATTCAAGACCTATGGACTTTTAATAACTAATTCAAACTGTGTGCACTAAATATACGGTCAATCTGTGCCAAGTCTGTGCAAAAAATGAAAGCAAATATATTGTATAAAACACCAAACCAAAGTATGTGCCTATGAATGAAGGCAAAATAAGTGTGTTTAAAGAACTTTAGAAAGTGGTGTTTTATCAAAGGAGTTTGATTGACAAGAAAAAACAAACACTGGCCTTTTGCTGAAGTCAGCTTTCAGGGCTATTCAGTCCAGGCACATCTGGATTCACTCAGCTCAGCTCACCCCCTTGGTTTCTCTCTCTCTCACTCAAGCAAAAAGAAGGAGAGAAGGGGCAAAGGTTAGTTTAACATTTAAAACAATTTCTGCACATCAGATTCTTTCTCCATATAACGCTCTATATGACAATAAGGTTTATTTCTTTAATAAGAAAAGTTTATTTCACTCTCAAAACACCTCTCACACACAAAATGTTCATGCTTGAGTACACAGCAGTCTGTATGTTTTTGGGGCTCATAGATGGGGCTTTATAACAATCAATTAAAGGACTTCTCTTTCTTTTCCCTCTCTCTTTTTTTTTTTTTTTAAGGCATATATATATATATATATTTTAATGACAGATAATAAAACCAACAAAAGTCCTCAGGGAAAAAATGGCTATCAAATGTCTCTTGTGAAGGCTCATGGATTTTGTCCTTCACGAGGAGCTCATGGCTTTTAACAATAAGGGCAACTCATGTATTGTATTCTTTTTATATTCTAAGTAATAACAACATTCAGAAACCTTTATTTCCAATCACTGTCCAGCAGCAATTATCAAAAAGATTCAACAAAAAACATTCCAACACATACACATTCTACGTCAGTCACAAATGCAGGAGACACACACACACATACTCACACACACACACATACATACAGCTCCTGCTCGCTGAACAAAGAAAAGGGAGGGGGCCCCTACATACACACAAGATTGGGGTGCTGCCTCACACTCTTACACAAACATCCCTTCCTTCACATAAACAAATGCACACACAGACATAAAGCTCAAACAACATCCCATTTCACATAAACATTTAGACTGACACGCAAGAGCAAGGAAAGTCGGGTAAAATCTGTTATTCAAAAAATGAAAAACCAATTCCACACACACACGTCTCGCCCGAGAAAAAACATAAACACACAGACTAGTCGACTGTTACCTTCCCTACTACTACTGCCGCTTCTTCTCATCTATCTTTCAGGATAAGAATTTATGCTACCTCTAAACGAAGTGCAAATTCAAATAGAAGGTTATATCATACACAACTCAGTGTCAATGAAACCTTTTCTACAGAACTTTTTACACTTCCAGTTTTCCTCCCAAAAAAAACTGACCTAAGAAAACATTTCTACTGTTTAATCAGGATTTAGGCCTGCCTAAAGCAGCTCCATTATAGAAGGCTTAACCCAATTAAGCGGCTATTTCTCTTAACACTCGCATATTTATCATGTATGCTCTTTTCCTTTACTTATCACTTCTCTTATTCTCTGTAATTTCTCCCCTGGCCAGGTTACACACTTCTGGATCCACTACTTAATCAAGCTTCATTTTTCATGGCATAGCAAAAATAAAACACATGACTGAGACTCCTCCGTGAATTGCCACCTTATCGTGGTGGAGTGGTTTGTGTGTCCCAGTGATCCCAGGAGCTATGTTGCCCGGGGGCTTGTCCCCCTGGTAGGGTCTCCCATGGCAAATTGGTCCTGGGTGAGGGTCCAGACAAAGAGCGGTTCAGAAGACCCCTATGTCTATAAAAGCAAGGGAACAGTTTACCCTGCCCGGGATAGGGTTACCGGGGCCCCACCCTGGAGCCAGGCCTGGGGAGGGAGCTCGAGGGAGAGCGTCTGGTGGCCGGGCATTAACCCGTGGTGCTCGGCCGGGCGCAGCCCGAAGAGGTTACATGGGCCCGCCCTCCTGTAGGCCCACCACCCGCAGGAGGTGTCATAGGGGTCGGGTGCAGTGTGTGTCGGGCGGTGGCCGAGGGCGGAGGCCCTGGCGGACCGATCCCCGGCTATCGAAACTGGCTATTGGGACATGGAATGTCACCTCTCTGGTGGGGAAGGAGCCTGAGCTAGTGCGTGAGGTTGAGAGATACCAGCTAGATATAGTTGGGCTCACCTCAACGCATGGCCTGGGCTCTGGAACCAGTCTCCTGGAGAAGGGCTGGACTCTGTTCCAGTCTGGAGTTGCCCTCGGTGAGAGGCGGCGAGCTGGGGTGGGTATTCTTGTATCCCCCCAGCTTGCTGCCTGTACGTCGGAGTTTTCACCGGTGGACAAGAGGGTAGTTTCCCTGCGCCTTCGGGCCGGGGAACGGGTCCTGACTGTTGTTTGCGCTTATGCGCCGAATGACAGTTCAGAGTACCCACCCTTTTTGGAGTCACTGGGCGGGGTGCTGGAGAGTGCTCCATCTGGTGACCCCACAGTCTTGCTGGGAGACTTCAACGCTCACGTGGGCAATGACAGTGAGACCTGGAGGGGCGTGATTGGGAGGAACGGCCTGCCCGATCTGAACCCGAATGGTGTCTTGTTATTGGACTTCTGTGCAAACCACAGTTTGTCCATAACAAACACCATGTTCGAACATAAGGATGTCCATAAGTGCACATGGCACCAGGACACCCTAGGTCGCAGGTCGATGATCGATTTTGTAATCGTATCATCAGATCTGCGGCCGTATGTTTTGGACACTCGGGTGAAGAGAGGAGCTGAGCTGTCAACTGATCACCACCTGGTGGTGAGTTGGATCAGGTGGCGGGGGAAGAAGCTGGACAGACCTGGTGCACCTAAACGTATTGTGAGGGTGCGCTGGGAACGCCTGGCAGAAGCCCCAGTCCGGGAGATCTTCAACTCCCACCTCCGGCAGAACCTCGACAGCATTCCGAGGGAGGCTGAGGACATTGAGTCCGAATGGACCATGTTCCGCACCTCCATTGTTGAGGCTGCTGCTCAGAGCTGTGGCTGCAAGGTGGTTGGTGCCTGTCGTGGTGGTAACCCCCGAACCAGATGGTGGTCACCGGAGGTGAAGGGAGCCATCAAGCTGAAGAAAGAGTCCTATCGGGCTTGGTTAGCCTGTGGGACTCCGGAGGCAGCTGACAGGTATCGACAGGCCAAGCGGAATGCAGCTCGGGCAGTGGCCGAAGCAAAAACTCGGGTGTGGGAGGAGTCCGGTGAGGCTATGGAACAAGACTTTCGGACGGCATCGAAGAGATTCTGGCAAACCGTCAGGCGACTCAGGAGGGGAAAGCAGTGCTCCACTCACACGGTTTATAGTGCGGGTGGGGTGCTGCTGACCTCAACTGAGGCTATAGTCGGGCGGTGGAAGGAATACTTCGGGGACCTCCTGAATCCCACTGACACGCCTTCTGTAGTGGAAGCAGAGTCTGGGGACGAGGGGGATGACCTGGCCATCACTGGGGGTGAGGTCACTGAGGCAGTTAAACAACTCCTTGGTGGCAAGGCCCCTGGGGTGGACAAGATTCGCCCTGAGTTCCTGAAGGCTCTGGATGTTGTAGGGCTGTCTTGGTTGACACGCCTCTGCAATATCGCGTGGAGATCTGGGGCAGTGCCACTGGATTGGCAGACCGGGGTCATGGTCCCCATCTTTAAGAAGGGAGACCGGAGGGTGTGCTCCAACTTTCGAGGGATCACACTCCTCAGCCTCCCCGGTAAGGTCTATGCCAGGGTGCTGGAAAGGAGGGTCCGTCTGTTAGTCGAACCTCAGATCCAGGAGGAACAATGCGGTTTTCGTCCTGGCCGCGGAACGCTGGACCAGCTCTTTATCCTCTCAAGGATATTCGAGTGCGCATGGGAGTTTGCCCAACCAGTCTACATGTGCTTTGTGGACTTGGAGAAGGCATTCGACCGTGTCCCTCGGGGTATCCTCTGGGAGGTCCTGCGGGAGTATGGAGTGTCTGGCCCGTTGTTGCGGGCCATTCAGTCTCTGTACAACCGCAGTGAGAGCTTGGTCCGTATAGCCGGTAATAAGTCGGATTCGTTTCCTGTGGGTGTTGGACTCCGTCAGGGCTGCCCTTTGTCACCGATTCTGTTCATAACTTTTATGGACAGAATTTCTAGGCGTAGCCAGGTGGCGGAAGGCTTCTTCCTTGGTGGCCTCAGAGTCTCATCTCTGCTCTTTGCAGATGATGCGGTCCTGTTGGCTTCATCAGGGGGGGGCCTCCAGCTCGCAGTGGAACGGTTCGCAGCCGAGTGTGAAGCGGCCGGCATGAGAATCAGCACCTCTAAGTCTGAGGCCATGGTCCTCAGCCGGAAAAGGGTGGAGTACCCTCTCCGGCTCAGGAACGAGTTCTTGCCCCAAGTGGAGGAGTTCAAGTATCTCGGGGTCTTGTTCACGAGTGATGGGAGAAGGGAGCGGGAGATCGACAGACGGATCGGGGCTGCTTCTGCAGTAATGCGGACGCTGCACCGGTCTGTCGTGGTGAAGAGGGAGCTTAGTGTAAAAGCGAAGCTCTCGATTTACTGGTCGATCTACGTTCCTACCCTCACCTATGGTCACGAGCTTTGGGTAGTGACCGAAAGAATAAGATCGCGAATACAAGCGGCAGAAATGAGTTTCCTTCGAAGGGTGGCTGGTCTCTCCCTTAGAGATAGGGTGAGGAGTGCAGCTATCCGGGAGGGGCTCAGAGTAGAGCCGCTGCTCCTCCACATCGAAAGGAGCCAGTTGAGGTGGCTCGGGCATCTGATTAGGATGCCTCCTGGCCGCCTCTTGGGTGAGGTGTTCCGGGCATGTCCCACCGGGAGGAGGCCCCGCGGCAGACCCAGGACACGCTGGAGAGATTATATCTCTCGGCTGGCCTGGGAACGCCTTGGGGTCCCCCCAGATGAGCTAGAGGAGGTGGCTGGGGAGAGGGAGGCCTGGGCTTCTCTGCTTAGGCTCCTGCCCCCGCGACCCGGCCCCGGATAAGCGGAAGAAAATGGATGGATGGATGGATGGATGACTGAGACAATCAGAAAATGGGCCCACTAATTGTCAAGCATAGTATTAATTAATGCTGTTTTACCATTACTGATAAGCTGTGCACTTCTCTTTTCACTATATTCATCCCTTCTCTTAAAATTTAGAACGAGGTCACCCCAAAAAACACAAACACTATAAACCCCACACACAGGGCTTTTTCAGTGTGACATAAACAGCTCCGGTAGCTGCTCAAACAGAAGCAGCTGGCTCAAAATAAAGGGAGCACACACTCACCCTCCTTACCGAGTCGTCAGGCTGCAGTCATCACAAGCTGTCTCAATTCGTGAACGCCAAAATTTGATGAATCTTCAGTGATGTGTTCTTGGGAAAAAATCCTTGCTGAAAAAGTCTTAATGCATATATACAAAAGTTTATTGCAAAGAAACAGACAGTGTCAAAACAGACGCTTTCCTTTGCGACCTGGGAGAGGGTAAGTCTCTAATCGCCCTAGCTCAACTCCACAAAGGGAGAACAAAGGTTATATAGAGGTGGTCAAAACCCCCATACTCCTAACTTTCCATATATGGTTAAGAAAACAACTTCATCCTATATCTGAACATATGGTCATCCCTTATATGGAAGTAAGAGAGCCTGCACAGGGGCCTCTTTGTGCAGGATGTTTAAATCAAATTTCCCTTGCATGAACCCTCAAGAAGAGACAATACATGCATTTAACACAGACTTTAGCATGACAGTACAGACACCACAACTCCTTTTTCCTCATCGTCATGGCCAAAACGCAGTGCGGTTGCGGTACGTGGTGGAAATTACTATTTAATGTTATGTGCATGTGCGTTATTATACCTAAAAAAATAACAGAGCTAAAAATCCACTTGAAAGGCCGGCACCATATAGGGCCGATGCACAGAACCCAATGTAGCAGTGAAACCTTGTCTGCGGAGTCCGCTGTCGAGAAGCCGAGGGCCCGCAGTGGCAGCATTCAGGTACCGGTATAACCGAGGCCCATTGTTTTTCCAGAAGGTGTTGACAGTCTGAAGACAAGAAGCTGAATGAAGGCAGAGCGAAAACTGGAGCCGTTAAGTCTAACCAAAGGGCTCTCCAAAGACCCCCACACCTCTTCACCTTCAACATCAAACCATTGGGGTGTTAAGATGTGTGTATGATATCAAATTATGACAGCCCCTCTCCCTTCCGGAGTTCCGGCCAGGTGTCTGTCATAAACAATTTGTCTGATCGCTCATCCTTAAACCCTATCATTTACAGTATCTGATAAGATATGATGTTTGATCTTTCCAAAATTATGACATCTGACCAGAGGTCCGGCCAGGTGTCTGTCATAAACTCCCCCCCTTCCGCCTCATCAACCACGGTGCCCAGGTTTTTCCAGGCGCCTTTCAGGCTTAACAAGGAGGTGTGAATGACCTCTCTTTGACCTCCCGATCAGAATTTGAGCTGAGAGCCGTGAGCCCTGAGATGTTTCACTGGAGACGGTCAGGAGCTGAATGACCCTCCGGACCCCTCAGACCACCGCGAGCGAAGCGCCGCCTCGGGACTCCAGGGCGCAGGGACCTGTCAGGTGCGCGTAAGCCGCGGGGGGTGCAAAAAGAGGGAATCAGCGACCGTCCGCAGGTAATGAGCCGGGAGCTACAACAGGACTGCTGAGCAGCTGCACAGATGGACAACCGAGAGTCGGCAGATCCTGGAGATGCTCCGTAACTGCCTTACAGGCATCACTTTGTACCAACAGTGACCGATGTTGTTGGGCCCCCTGTCACTACATTCACGTGATTTCCCGCTTGAAAAAATTTAATTCTTTAAGATATTTTCTTGATAAACAGAGGCCTTTGCACCCGAGCACAGAAACCTTACCATTTGGAAATTATTCAACGCAGCGGAGGGGAGCAGTGGATGCAAACGTCTCTGAATGACAAGAAGCAGTTGATGCTGAGGACAGAAGATCGTGAGATAGTGTGTCTGGGGCTGAAAAGCATAAAGGAAGAGACACAGAGGCACTGTGGGAAAGTTAAAGGTGTGTACCTGCTCTATAACTGGCTGATTTTGTAAAGACTTTATTTACCGTTTTATGCTTTTAAAATTTGTGACAACCTTTTTTTGCTTGTTTGTAAACAGAAAGTATAATTTAAAAAAAATAAGATTTTTGTCTTATGCTTCAGTTTTTGCATTTGTCAGTTTTGTTCTTATGCTGTGAAATATGCAATTTTAATAAAACCTGATCATTGTATGTGGCATATGTTTGGTTCTCTCCCCTTTGTGACATTGTAATCATGTATTTTTGATTAATAAAACATTAAAACTTGTATTTGTGTACCTTTCTTTGTTACTACTGAATATCAAAAAAGTTTTAGAGTTACACACAGCAGTGATAAGCACAGATGGCTGAGGGATGCGTAATGAAAATAAATTAGGACGCTAAAATTTGAGGCTCCAAGACACCAACGTTTGAATAAGAGGAGAGCAGCAGCCCTGACCGGCGTCAGCATGACAGATAATTCTGCTCTGTAGCATGCAGTCATACTTGTTCTTCCATATTCTTTCATTATTCTTTGTTGTTCTAATGAAATGAGAAACGTTCATTTTAAAGTACGTCCATCCTGTGATCTAATTTAGCATATTCTCTTAATATCACAGAGCTATTTTCTTGGTACAAGAATCTTTACATTAGATTCAGTTTTAAATCAGGTTGTTACGCTCTTACAAGCGCCTTCGTAACACTGAACTATTGAACTGAACTACTACAACTATGCAGTGCCTCATTAAACTGTCTAAACTGCCCTTCTCTAGTAGGGGCTGTGGTGAAATTTGAGTTGTTCTTGTTGTGTTGCTGCATGCTATCATGACAGGATCCCATGATACGCTGTACAGCATAAGGTTCAATTCATTTCAGTTTTGTTTGTGTAGCACCAAAACACAACAACAGTCGCCTCACCTGTGACACCTTAAAGTGAGAATGTTATTCACCAAAATGGTGGACAGAAAATAATTTTACAGCTTAAAATAAAATAAACAACTTAACTAACATTTCTGGATTTATTTTCTAACGTTTTGTTTTTTCCAGTCCTCTTACATGGAGGACAAAGTGAGCACAGGGTGTGTGAGGACCTTATATTAATTGTTAAGCCCATCTTTTTAACATATAACGTCTATATGAGCGAAGTGCACAAATCAATTATATAATCTCAAGGAGTTTGTAATATATTTTTCTTTTCTGAACCAATAGACATAAAACTTCACGATATGTTGTTATAGCACAGTTTACCCAAATGTGTGCTCCTCTTTTTCAGTCAAGGTGCTTTTACTAAATTCACAGTGATTCAGGTCATAAAGATACAATCAGCACCACAGAAAGGAAGTGTGCTTTTATCATCTGAGGCCGGCTTAGACAGTGTGAAGCATGTCATGGACCCTTTTTATTGAATTATGCATCAAGCTTATAAAGGGGCCAAATAAACACCAACAAATACAGGGGGAGTGGCTTAGTGTGATGTCAGGGGTGTCAGATACACCATTTCTCCTGTTACCATCCAGTATTTCTAATAACCTACAGTACATCAGCCTCTGTAGACTCTGAGATGAAAATACTAATGAATGTAGTTGGACAAAAATGCAGGGATGGATAATTTAATCTTTAACAATTTAAGCTTGTGTTATGCTTTACATCTAAAATTTCTATATTTTATATTTTCAAATGAAAACAGAGTCACATGAGGATGTGTATTTTTCTTTAATGATTTCGCTGCAGCAACCCCAAATTTGAATTCATCTCTTAATGATGTATCTTATAGTCAAACTATATGATGTTTCAAATGTGTGTGCAGTAACAGATCCTCTCTGTGGGGGTGTAAATGTCCTGACCAAGAATAATTCAGGATTAACAACATGAAATGTTGATAGCAGAAACTTCCTGCCTTATAGTTCTCAGAAGTTGACATTAGGTTTGCAAACACAAAAAGAAAACTTAAACAAACATTTCTAAAAGGAAGTAAAGAGGGGGGTGGTTTATGGCTCTTTATCACCTGCAGCACCATGCAGCACTTGGATGGTGGAATTTTTACAAGATGTGGCTGTTACCCCCAACCTGCAGGGCCCAGGTGTCTGAAAGCTAATCCTCACAGCCGTCTGTCCCACCAAGCACCCTGTGCAGGAGCAGTAGTAGCAGCCGTCGTTGTACCAGTGTTGCGTGTCCAAGAAAAAACAAGGACTAGCTCTTATATAGTGCTTTTCTACTCTAAGTGAGCACTCAGAGTGTTTGTACAACATCTTTGCATTCAGGTGTGATGGTTAGAATATAGTTTTTTCTCTCTCTTATACAGTTGGTTTAAACTAAAACCAAATAGGAGTGTTATACAAACTGTGGAGATAAGCAAAACTACTTTGTGTCTCCACACCCACTAGTACTGTGTGTCCAACTTGGAATTAGTGAAACAGTAAAATGGATGCAATGATAATCTACAGACATATTATGAACACATCTATGCAAACAAAACATCTAAAGTGTATGTATATCAACCAACAGATGAATAGATGGGCAATTATGTTTAAGAATAATGTTGATAACAGCTATACCGCAGAGATGCTGCAGCAATGCCGAAGTACAAAGATGCTTTAGCACCTTTAGGATTTATGAGTAGTGGTGTGTGTATGTGTGAGCTCAATGCCCCCTCTGTACCACACGGCAGAAATACAAATATATATAAATACATCATGTTTTGGTCTTTGTGGCATGGATGATAACTAAATGAACTGTTGAATGTCTGATTGATACTCTGAGACATGATGGTGTCCGATATTATGTCCAGTTTTTGTGTATAAAACTGCAGCTGTTTCTCCACTACTGCATTACAACTTTTATTTAAAAACATTTTGTTGCAGACTTTGAACAACAACAACAACAAACAGTGATATGCAACTATGAAAAATACGTGAGCCCACTATAGTGAAATCAAACTAGATGTGTTTTAGCATGATTCAACAACATGCACAGATGTGAGTTAAAAAGTGTTCTTGTAGCACGCGACACACTTTGTGCTGTTTTGTAAACAATGGATAATGAGACAGATACATTAACACGGTATGATCGTGTCTTATATCGTTTGGCATCAACTAATCTGTGTATGGACAACTAGATTTTTGATGAAGCAGGGAAATGGATGTAACAATGTGGTTTATGACGCACACACACACAGCTGTTAGCCAAGAATATCGCTAGTGAATGCCCTATGTCTTTTGTAGCAGCACCCTCCTGTCTTAACACACCATGTTTTATGACACGCACGCCTGTTAGCTAATCTCATTGCTAGTGAAAGGGTTACTGTGGAGGTAACACGTCTTCCTTGGAACACAACGTATTTTATGCCCGACACAGTGGTTACCTGTGAGCATCCTCGTGGGTGTATTACTGTGAACTTTAACAACCCCACGTGTCCTCTGTCCCACACAAATTCTTATACGTAGGAAACGTAAATAAAAATACACATGCGTTGTAATTTGCATGTAAACATGAACCCTATTAGCTGCTTTCTTTCCATTTTGTCTTTATTGCTGCAGTCTGGTACCCCTTTGGTTGCTGACCAAGCCTTTGATGTCTCACCTCTGTTCTCTGTATGTAATCAGAGTTTCTGTTACCCCACTCTTCCTTGTAGTGTCCTGTATAAACAGCATTCTTATAGATGGCTCTGGGTTGGTTTACCTACTCACACCCACCCTCTGTGTCTGTAAACCCACCGCATACCGATATACTTGAATAAATGCACCACCATAGTGGTGGCTGTGGCTCAGGATGTAGAGCAGGTCACATACTAACTGGTAGGTTAGTGGTTTGATTCCTGGCTGGTCAGGGTTGCAGGTGTGTGTGAATGCTAGACAGTAAGCACATAGCTTAGATACACATGAATGGGTGAATGCAAAGATGTTGTACAAACACTTTGAGTGCTCACTTAGAGTAGAAAAGCACTATATAAGAACTAGTCCTTGTTTTTTCTTGGACACGCAACACTGGTACAACGACGGCTGCTACTACTGATTTGAAAAATCATATAGTTTGACTATAAGATACATCATTAAGAGATGAATTCAAATTTGGGGTTGCTGCAGCGAAATCATTAAAGAAAAATACACATCCTCATGTGACTCTGTTTTCATTTGAAAATATAAAATATAGAAATTTTAGATGTAAAGCATAACACAAGCTTAATTTGTTAAAGATTAAATTATCCATCCCTGCATTTTTGTCCAACTACATTCATTAGTATTTTCATCTCAGAGTCTACAGAGGCTGATGTACTGTAGGTTATTAGAAATACTGGATGGTAACAGGAGAAATGGTATATCTGACACCCCTGACATCACACTAAGCCACTCCCCCTGTATTTGTTGGTGTTTATTTGGCCCCTTTATAAGCTTGATGCATAATTCAATAAAAAGGGTCCATGACATGCTTCACACTGTCTATGCCGGCCTCAGATGATAAAAGCACACTTCCTTTCTGTGGTGCTGATTGTATCTTTATGACCTGAATCACTGTGAATTTAGTAAAAGCACCTTGACTGAAAAAGAGGAGCACACATTTGGGTAAACTGTGCTATAACAACATATCGTGAAGTTTTATGTCTATTGGTTCAGAAAAGAAAAATATATTACAAACTCCTTGAGATTATATAATTGATTTGTGCACTTCGCTCATATAGACGTTATATGTTAAAAAGATGGGCTTAACAATTAGTATAAGGTCCTCACACACCCTGTGCTCACTTTGTCCTCCATGTAAGAGGACTGGAAAAAACAAAACGTTAGAAAATAAATCCAGAAATGTTAGTTAAGTTGTTTATTTTATTTTAAGCTGTAAAATTATTTTCTGTCCACCATTTTGGTGAATAACATTCTCACTTTAAGGTGTCACAGGTGAGGCGACTGTTGTTGTGTTTTGGTGCTACACAAACAAAACTGAAATGAATTGAACCTTATGCTGTACAGCGTATCATGGGATCCTGTCATGATAGCATGCAGCAACACAACAAGAACAACTCAAATTTCACCACAGCCCCTACTAGAGAAGGCCTGTTTAGACAGTTTAATGAGGCACTGCATAGTTGTAGTAGTTCAGTTCAATAGTTCAGTGTTATGAAGGCGCTTGTAAGAGCGTAACAACCTGATTTAAAACTGAATCTAATGTAAAGATTCTTGTACCAAGAAAATAGCTCTGTGATATTAAGAGAATATGCTAAATTAGATCACAGGATGGACGTACTTTAAAATGAACGTTTCTCATTTCATTAGAACAACAAAGAATAATGAAAGAATATGGAAGAACAAGTATGACTGCATGCTACAGAGCAGAATTATCTGTCATGCTGACGCCGGTCAGGGCTGCTGCTCTCCTCTTATTCAAACGTTGGTGTCTTGGAGCCTCAAATTTTAGCGTCCTAATCAACTTTATTTTCATTGCGCATCCCTCAGCCATCTGTGCTTATCACTGCTGTGTGTAACTCTAAAACTTTTTTGATATTCAGTAGTAACAAAGAAAGGTACACAAATACAAGTTTTAATGTTTTATTAATCAAAAATACATGATTACAATGTCACAAAGGGGAGAGAACCAAACATATGCCACATACAATGATCAGGTTTTATTAAAATTGCATATTTCACAGCATAAGAACAAAACTGACAAATGCAAAAACTGAAGCATAAGACAAAAATCTTATTTTTTTAAAATTATACTTTCTGTTTACAAACAAGCAAAAAAGGTTGTCACAAATTTTAAAAGCATAAAACGGTAAATAAAGTCTTTACAAAATCAGCCAGTTATAGAGCAGGTACACACCTTTAACTTTCCCACAGTGCCTCTGTATCTCTTCCTTTATGCTTTTCAGCCCCAGACACACTATCTCACGATCTTCTGTCCTCAGCATCAACTGCTTCTTGTCATTCAGAGATGTTTGCCTCCACTGCTCTCCTCCTCCGCTGTGTTGGATCAGATCCAAATGGAGAGGTTTCTGTACTCGGGTACAAAGGCCTCTGTGGCGGTTTAACAAAAAATATCTTAAAGAATTAAATTTTTTCAAGCGGGAAATCACGTGAATGTAGTGACAGGGGGCCCAACAACATCGATCACTGTTGGTACAAAGTGATGCCTGTAAGGCAGTTACGGAGCATCTCCAGGATCTGCCGACTCTCGGTTGTCCATCTGTACAGCTGCTCAGCAGTCCTGTTGTAGCTTCCGGCTCATTACCTGCGGACGGTCGCTGATTCCCTCTTTTCGCACCCCCCGCGGCTTACGCGCACCTGATAGGTCCCTGCGCCCAGGTCTCCCGAGGCGGGGCTTCGCTCGCGGTGGTCTGAGGGGTCCAGAGGGTCATTCAGCTCCTGACCGTCTCCAGTGAAACATCTCAGCGCTCTCGGCTCTCAGCACAAATTCTGATCGGGAGGTCAAAGAGAGGTCATTCACACCTGAAAGGCGCCTTGAAAAACCTGGGAGCTGCGGTTGAGGAGGAGGAGGGGGGAGTTTATGACAGACACATGTCATAATTTTGAAAAGATCACACATCGCAGCTTATCAGATAAATGATAGGGGTTACGGCTGAACGATCAGACAAATTGTTTAAGTGCGAACAAGGGAGGGAGGGGCGTTTATGACAGACACCTGGCCGGACCTCCGGAAGGGAGGGGGGGCTGTCATAATTTGATATCATACACACACACACACACACATCTTATCAGCCAAATGGTTTGATGTTGAAGGGGAGGGAGTACCTGCTGCCCCCCGGAATGAGGGGTGCAGTGGGGGTCTTTGGAGAGCCCTTTGGTTAGACTTAACGGCTCCAGTTTTTGCTCTGCATTCATTCAACGTCTGGTCTTGAGAGTGTCAACAGGGTGCTTCTGGAAACAATGGTCCGCGATTATAACGGTGCCTGAACGCCGCCACTGCGGCCACTCGGCCTCTGAACAGCGGACTCAGCAGACAAGGCTTCGCCGTTACAATGGGTTCTGCGCGTCGGCCTTACGGCGTCGGCGTTTCAAGTGGATTTTTAGGTCTGTTATTTTTTTAGGCAGAATAAGCCATAAACACATAACATTAAATAGTGATTTCCACCATGGACCGCAACCGCACTGTGTTTTGGCCATGACGATGAGGAAAAAGAAGTCAATCAGATTAAAAACACCCGGTTTTATTTTGGTCATTAAGAAATAAAATCTCCCTGATCTGTAGGTGCACACAGGTTGTACACAAGCATTCCTGACCTACATTTTCACTGTTTATGAAATATGAAAAATTATGAAAAATATTTCCGGTTATAGAAATAGGATCTATCCGGATGTAAAATTATGACATGTCATAAATCATATTTTTTATTGCCCCTCATAAATCACTCGTTTTGACATAGTGGTACCATTCACTCTCTCCCATATCCTCCTGTTCTGTTGTCTGCCACCATGTCGGTAAAGTCAATGGTGATTTCCTGGAATGGTGCGTCAGGGACAGGAAAGGCTCCCACTGGGTATTTGAAGGGCTGTCTTGGATTGTATTCATTGCAAATGTCACAGTCAGTCACGTAGTTATCCACCAATGCAGTCATGTGTGGATGCCACCAACATTTTTCCATGTTGTACTGTGTTCTCTTTTTCCCTTCATGGGCTGGTCCATGTGCTTGCTTCAATAGAAGGTGGCATAGTTTGCTTGGTGCCACTATTCTTCCATCATGTGATCTCCAAAGTCCATCTTTTTAACTTGCCCCCTTCCTTTTCCACTCACTGTACTCGTAGGGGCCAGCCTCCTTTTGAATCAGTTTAAATCCTCCTCTGTTAGTGATGGGAGCTCCCCCATGGGCTCTAATACCATATGTCTGGCCTCATAGACTCCAGCCACTTTTGCTGCTGCGCTCTGTTGTTTCCAGGTGCAATCCTTGAGCTTAGTTTCTGGTGTCCTCTGCATTTCATGACTGCCACTGCTGCGGGCAGGCTCACAGCATGCACCAATTTTTCTAAGTGCTCCCTGTGTTTTCTGGTGTGTTTCCAGTTGTGAGGAAATCCCTCCTTAGCCATTGTGGTCCATCAACATGCACTGCTCGATGGCCGTAGGCCGAGTCAGTGTATATATTCACTCGTTTTCCTTCTGCTAGCTCCAGGGTTCATGTTATAGCTTTGATTTCTGCCAACTGAGATGAGGCTGGCTGCGGGATCACTCTACGATCTCTAGTGGTGTGCTCTCCAGTTCTCTGGTCTTGTTCCACTACTGCGAATGAGGCTACGTTCCCCCTGTCACCTTTGTAACAACATCCAACAGGTGGAGTGCCCTCTCCGGCTCAGGAACGAGTTCTTGCCCCAAGTGGAGGAGTTCAAGTATCTGGGGGTCTTGTTCACGAGTGATGGGAGAAGGGAGCGGGAGATCGACAGATGGATCGGGGCTGCTTCTGCAGTGATGCGGACGCTGCACCGGTCTGTCGTGGTGAAGAGAGAGCTTAGTGTAAAAGCGAAGCTCTCGATTTACCGGTCGATCTACGTTCCTACCCTCACCTATAGTCACGAGCTTTGGGTAGTGACCGAAAGAATAAGATCGCGAATACAAGCGGCAGAAATGAGTTTCCTTCGAAGGGTGGCTGGCCTCTCCCTTAGAGATAAGGTCAGGAGTGCGGCCATCCGGGAGGGGCTCAGAGTAAAGCCGCTGCTCCTCCACATCGAAAGGAGCCAGTTGAGGTGGCTCGGGCATCTGATCAGGATGCCTCCTGGCTGCCTCTTGGGTGAGGTGTTCCGGGCATGTCCCACCGGGAGGAGGCCCCGTGGTAGACCCAGGACACGCTGGAGAGATTATATCTCTCGGCTGGCCTGGGAACGCCTTGGGGTCCCTCCGGATGAGCTGGAGGAGGTGGATGAAGAGGGAAGCGTGGGCTTCTTTGCTTAGGCTCCTTATGATTTAAATATGCCAATAGTTTATTTTTGAGCAGTCTCTCATGTACATCTGCAGCTGAATGTTAATAAAAATGTCTGTGTGATGTTTGAGACATGTAACTTTGACTCAGAAGTGCCTTTTTGTTTATACCTTTTGGGAAGAAAAAATATTGAGATATATATCGTATATCGCCATTCAGCTAAAAAATATCCAGATATTAGTTTTGGTCCATATCGCCCAGCCCTACATTGTAGAGCAACTTGGGGTTCAGTATCTTGCCCAGGGATACTTTGGCATGCATCCCAGAGCAGCCAGAAATGTACACGGGCACTGTCAGTTCAGGAAATCACAGACCATAAAAGCAGCTGGCCTCATGCCACAGCTTCCTCCAATCAGCAGTAAGAGCTCTGTAAAAGAAACACATGCCTTCCTGCCCTCACATGTCCCTGATCTGTTTTTTTCTACCACTACTTATTAATTAATTTCCTGCAATTTACTCTTAAGCATTCTAATTTTATTCATAGAGTAAAAATTCAAACCCAATGATTTCATATAGCTATTATTAATGCCCTGCGGATAAATTGCACTACCACTGCGTATACTACAAATCCCAAAATGCACTGCAACAGCTGGCGATTATGATTCACAGTATCAGAAGGACAAATTCATGCTCCTCATTTGATAGAAAAGCTCATTGATTAGGTCATAATAATGTTGAGCTGTACATTTAAAACCTGAACACATCTGATTGATCATCAATATCTGATCTCTTTGTTTTATTCTTTGTTTAGATTGTGGAGCTGCAGCCTGTCAGAGATCAGCTGTGTGTCTCTGAGCTCAGCCCTGAAGTCCAACCCCTCCCATCTGAGAGAGCTGAACCTGAATAACAACAAGCTGCAGGATTCAGGAGTGAAGCAGCTGTGTGGTTTTCTGGAGAGTCCAGAATGTAGACTGCAGACTCTGAGGTCAGTTCACTGACTGTGTTTCTATTCTCTGTCTTATCTGCTTATTTACCAAGTGAACCTCATTTGTCTTCAGACATAACTTCCCTTCAACATGGAAATTTCTTCTTCTTCATCTTTTGTTCTTGTCTGAAATGAAGTGTTTTGATGAAAGGCGAGTGTGTCAGTGATGGTGATAAATGCCTTATTTCAGACACACAGGTCCAGCTCAGAACAAAAAGAAAAGTGTAAAAAGCAGCAGAAAGATGTTTGTGTCCTCATGTTTCCACAAACAAGACCAATATCTGCTGTCACTGTGAGCATGCTCAGTTAAGGCCGCTATGACACATCTTTAGAAGTGCTCCACACATACACTGTATAAAGAGGAGGACGGCAGGCTCTAAACAGACATTTTATCAGCATTTGTTCTAGTGATGGACATGATTTTTACAATAATATTCATCACGTCCTAAACAATCTCCATGTTTTATGCCAATCCGTAGGAGGACTACGGATGGAAATTAGCCTTAAGGCTATAATCTGGCATATTTTACATTGTTACAGATGTTTGTCAATATGTGTTGTCCTTCTTAAACAAATAAAGAAATAATAATATTTGTCTAAAAATATGTGTCTACATATTTTCCTTGGCTGGTTGAATGTAATGCACCATTACTGCCAGAAGGTGGCAGTCAGACACCTTTACTGCCAAATGAATGCTTCTAATTTCTGATGAAGAGTCTCATCTGTGTGCAGAAGATCCTCTGAACTCAGATCAGTTTAAAATGAGAAAGTTTACTCAATGCAGAAATATTTCTGTTTCTGTTCATTTCAATGTGATTTCACAAATAATGTCTGATCATTGATATTGATCCTACAGAGCAGCATGTGATTGATCTGTACTGACATGAAAAGATGGATAAATGTTGTGCTGATATTTATATAATGTGTGTTTAAGGCTGACATGATGATGATCCACAATAACAGAAGCACAAAGTCGCTCTTCTCATTTCAGAGAAAAGTTCATTGATTAGGACACAGTAATGCTGAGCTGCACATTTCACACCTGAACACATCTGAGTGCATCATCACTGATTTTATCTGCATCTTTGATTCTTTTTCAGTTTGTATGGATGCAGTTTGACAAAGATCAGCTGTTCATCTTTGGCTGCAGCTCTGAAGTCCAACCCCTCCCATCTGACAACTCTGTACCTGAGTGGAAACAACCTGCAGAGATCAGATGTGAAGCAGCTGTCTGATCTTGTGGAGAGTCCACACTGTAGTCTGAAGGATCTGTTGTAAGTAGAGGGTTGGAGTGAGTCTGTGCTGCTCTCAGTAGTATTGTACTAAACACAGTTAGTATGAAAGCAAAGATCCAGTGTTTCCTGTAAAGCTGCAGCCTTCTCAGTGGCTGCTTTCCTCAGTGAAGCTGTGAGAGGAGAATGGTGACAGACACACAACAGTCAGCCAATCAGATCAGCCAGAAGCTTGTTGTGATCATGTGTTTGAGATGATGTGAAGACGACTGCTGCTGTTGTGTTCATGTCTCCAGGAAATAAAGCTGGATTCCAGCTCACAGCCTCCTGACCTGGACCATGACAAACAGGGCACATACCATTATGTTGAAGTCCAGCTCTGCCCAGTCCATCCCCAAAGCCACTAAACCAATCCTGTGGAACTGTTCTGTCCACAGATCTTTGGCTCTCTGCTTTAAGGAGTGCTGTGGTTCTCCAAGTGTGTCCCAGCTGAACAGCAGGCTGCTTGTTGGTGAACATCTGGCCTCAGCAGCAGGTCCTCTTGCCATTTGGCCACAGCGCCCCCTAATGTGTGGCTGCAGGATTAACACTAGGCAGCTTTTTGAATCAGGTGAGGGAGACTTTGACCAAAGAAGGAGACAGGAACAGCTCTCCTTCATCAACAAGTCCAAAGGTCAGTGGATTCAATCAATAACTACTGACTTTTTTTAGGATAATGAGGAATTGATTGGAATCTCCAAAAACCAGAATCAAACTAAGCAGGGAGCACGTGTTCTCAGTTTTCTCCCCCAGGTTCCTTTTCTATTGTTATCATATTAAAATCACTAAAATGCCCTGATATACGAGTCAAAGTTTGACTGCTGCTGTATTTGATTTATTGGTTAATATTGATATAAGTCAACGAGCTGATACAATCATCAAAAACTGATGTGAGATTTCTTTTTCCAAAACAACTCTGGGATTTTTGATAGCCTTTAGTATTCCTACAATAACAGAACATTCCTTTTCATTTTGTTAGGTTTGTCCAGACTTCACAAAACACTGAAACAGCTTTAAATTCTGCTCATTCATTCATCTTTAACACCACACTCTTTCTGCTCAGCTGGCTGAAACAATATTAGCAGATCAATACATTTGAATTATTGTTGGAGCACAAGCATAACAGTCACACTGAAAGCATCAACATGGAAATGAGTGAAAAAGTCCACAATGAAATGTTCTGGGTCCAAACCTGAACACATCTGACCATAAAGAAGACTATGGACTATTAAAAATACAAAAAACCTTTGTTTTGGTGCAATTCCTCTCATTTTAGTTTGAATTCAAAGAAGTCAAATCAAGTGTTGAGGCCATTTTTATGGCCCCAGATTTTGTGTCTGGTACTCAGATCAATGACAAGCTGAAACCTGGAATTTGAAGGTGCTGCAGGAAGTCCTGGAGGAAGTTGATGATGGCGTTCTCTCTGTCATGCCTTTGGCTTCCCCCTCACTGAGGTCAGGAATTAGGATAGCCATTATCTAATCAGCATCCAGATAAAGATGGAGACCAAAAACAGCAAAAAGTTTCATAAGTAGTTGTCTTTTTCTTTTCTTTAAAGACAATCTAGAGATTTTTGTGTGTTTCTGAAACAATTGAAGCAAAATGATGAAAGAATAGTCCCAAAAATGATTGTGATTCAGCTCTGTCATGATATCATCTGCTGTTTCAAAAAGTCAAGTTACTGGCGCCAGATGAAGAAGCATCGAGCACTCTGACTGCATCATCATCATCCTCTTTAGGAGCAAACAGCTCTGAGCAGAGATTTTGGTGCCTTCTAATCAGCTGCACAAGCTTGTAGACCTTCATGCCATTGAGTATCTGCTGCAGCACAGGAGTTAGCCGCACTGTGGCATGAAGAAGACTGGAAAAGAAAAGAGTTTCTAATGATTTGACAAAGACCACAGAGAGAAATGCAGAATGAAGGATTGTGCAGCTTTAAAATATGAAGGCATATTTCCATGACTTCATACCATTTCATTATTATAGTAAACGCTGTGTTTGTAACCAGGAGCAAATGTGGCCTTGACCTTGTCATTGCCCACACTTTGCATGAACACTCATTAAGTGTCCGTTGTTGACAAGTTTCACCAAAATCTAAGCAATAAAATAAGAGGAGCAGCACTTCTTATGAACTGAGGATGGACCAATTTGTGGTTTGGACAGATGAGAAGAAAAGGTTGGAAATAGAAAAAATAAATCTCTACAATTGATGAAAGCATTTGATGAAACCACGCTACCTTATGATACTGTCCTTTCTGTCAGATGTCAGCAGCCCTGTGGAAGCACAACTCACAATCTCTGCTGTGAGCTCTGTCACATCACCTGCTGCCTCCACCTAAAATGAGCACAGACTTATTAAAAAGCACACAACAATAAGATGGTCAGAAAAGATTTCAGATCAACTCTCCCTTTCTGTCAGTAAAGCAGAGTCAAGATCATCCACATCTTCTTTGTTCACCTTCAGACTGTCAGAGTCTCCTGATGCAACAAACTGATAACAGCAGTTTGTGAGGAAGCGTGGTGGTGAGCTCCCTGAGCAAGGCTGACACAAAACACTTGTGCTGCAGTTCTACATGTCATCAGCACACCAACAACACTGTAAATGTGATGTTACACTGATAAAGTGCAGACTTTAGGACCTTTGTGAAGAACTACAGACCTGTAGGAACCATCTTCTAGGTCACTGATGGAGGAGACAGGACTCTTTCCTTTCTTGCCCTCAAACAGTCTCTTCTCAATGCTGCATCATTTCTAATTAAAGTACATGACAATATGCTGCAGCAGGTTCATGATATCAATGATAAAATTCAGTGGTCTTTGGCACCTGAGAAACTCCTGCATGACATTAGCGGTCAAAACCTCTTTGCTTAGTGCAGCAGGATCACTTCCTGCCTCTCCAATAAAGGTGACATGCAGTTTGTTGAGGGGAGCCCTTCTTTGTCTTTGCCACTGAGTGAAGCCTCTCTGAACAAGATCATCCTGCTGATGCACATCTTAAAGTCTTTGCTTTGATCTCACTGACTTGCACTGGAGGACATCAATGTCACTGTTAAAAACAGCCAATGAAAACAGTTACCTAACTTACATGCAAATGACATCACAATGAAACAAACCATCAACAAAATCACCTCCATCAATCAGCCAGACTTCTCTCATCTTCTTCCTCATCGATCATTTAGTTCTCAGGATCAATCCTGGGACCAGAGTCAGTATTGGAATGAAGACGTCCTCCATCCTCGGGCCTGACAATCTACAATAATATCACATTAATATCTAAAATGCAGGACAAACACAAACAGGAAGGTTTCAGCAAACAAACAAGAAATGCTGGATACCATCAAAACAAATGTTCAAGATCTTTGATTGTTTTCCATTTTGAACATATGAACATTTTATAATGACTTGTTCAATTTAAACAGACATTGCTGCATCAACAAAGGGACACATTCTTAATGAACAAAGACAGTAACTGATGCTGAACACTGCTTAAAAATGACACAACCAACCTCCACACAGGCTGGCACGCTGAGCATGTTCCACTTGAGGATGATCTGCTGTCCATAACTGTGGCTGTTCATCCCCCTTACACAGCGCATTCAAGCTGCACGCTGCAAACACAAAGATCCTCCTCTGTAGTTGTTGTTGTCTTCACAGCAGCACACACAGCAGAGCACATTCAGAACAAGTGGAGGAAGAAATGTTTGAGGGCGTGAACTGAAAGGCTGTTTTTCTTGTTATCAGGAGACGTTTGGAGGGACGGTTGCTGCCGCTCAGTTTCTGGTTGTGCTTCAGTGAAGCTCGGTCTGAGAAGCTGCTGTTGGTGTTTAACACAAAGAGAAAAGCTCACTTCTTTGAGCTGGTTCACAGTTACAAAAATGTGACTTTAAGCAGCTTTGACAGCTTTGATCTTCTGATCATCACACTATATCTGAGCTGCTGGACTTCATCTCAAAGCTTTCTGGGTCCTGATGCTGTGTTTCCACTGAGCAGGGACACTTTGATTAGGACACATTTGGAATGCAGATCCCAGATTTGCCAAAGATGAGTTATTGTGTTTGTTGTGCTGCAGCTTCACAGCAGATGGAAGGAAAGTCAAAGAGCCACTAATGCAGCCGCTGTGCCGACCGCACACGGAGGATCTCTGCAGATGGTCATGTTCCTCGTGTTCCTCGTCAGCCGCTGCTTCAGGTCTCGCTGACACTATCAGACAGCAGCAGCTGTGTTATTGAGCCAAGAAGCATCTGTGACCTTGTTGAAGCTGTTCAGGAAGAAGCACTGAGATTAATGAGCCCGTTTCCCACAGAGACCTGGAGAAAGAAGCAGCACAAACATGAAGATACAATACTCGTCTTTAAGGCTCCTTCAAACTGCATCTTCTTCAACCCTGGGGGGGCACAGAGGTTCAGTCCTGTTACCATGGTTTCTAACAGGACTGCAGGAGGCAGCAGGCAGGTAGAAAGTGGATGCAGGTGTTCAGAGGGCCTGCTGTATGCTTACTGTGGTGAGGTCACTTTACTGATCAGTACTATACTTATTAAAGCAGAAGCACACAGAGCAGCAGGGATCAGATGCTGATTGGTGCAGGAACACGCTCACCTGTGGACAGGGCTGGACTGGGACAAAAAAAATCAGCCCTGGCATTTTTTGCTTAGACCGGCCCGCAACTATGTCTTAAAAGCATTTGACACTGTCTTACTCTTATTCATTGTGAGCATGCCTTTTGCTAATACTTTTATACTTTTTTTACACTTACTTTAGTAATGCTTAAATTACAAAGCTTTTACTTATCATTTAGCTTTTTTTCAAATCTGTTATTTGAAAGGTGAGGACAATATACAGGAAAAAGCATGGCGTAAATTATTGGGCATAACTCTGGTTTTACTTGGCCTATCAACTTAATTTAAATTCTGGTACATAGTTTGAAGTCTGCACTTTCGATTCATGGCAGCAGCGTCCCGATGCTACGTCATCTAAAATCAGCGATGTCATTTTGAAAACTACATTTTCCCATGACCAGGCGCAAAATGACTCCGCACATGCGCACAGCAGATTGGACAGTGGAACCGCTCGTCAACAACGTCAGCTCAGGTCCTGCTGAGTAGTTATATTTCTATACAGATCTTATAGTTAAACGAACTTAAAACAAAAAATCTGCATCAATGGAAAAGTCAGAATATATTGAAGGGATGATGAAAAATTTACTACCAAGTCAAATTCTGTTTACTACCTTTTACTAGCCTTAATTTGACCTCATTTAATTTACTACCTTTTACTACCCCACGGCAACCCTGTTTCACTCTTCAGGTGTTTCAGGTCTTTGGTGGGCAGGGCAGGAATCGTCAGTGCCAACCGGGACCACCTGGGCCATGTGTTCCCAGGCTATAAATCTGAGGCAGGAACTTCTTTCTGGGTGCTGTGCACCAGCCTGTTGCCAATAAGTTTTGTGTTATCTTTGTTTCTGTTAAGCATATTTTGTTAATAGGGCAAAGCCATGTTTATCAGCATCCAATTAGACATGCATGATGTGATGACGTCAGTGTCCATGCAGGTGCCCACGCGCACCACTACCTTGTATATATGTGTTTGAATAAACGGCTGAGTACGCAGCGTGAAGAATGCCAGCCAACGGAGAAGATGTTGTCGAGTGTTTCTCTTATGCTAAGTTAGCCAAATAAAGTTGTTCACTGTGTAACCTAAGTAAAACGCAAGTGCTGCTATGCAGGGATGGCGAATATCCCCACAGTTTCCTTTAGGTTTTTGTTATTTACTGCATTTGCAACACTTAGAAACATCTCTACACACATGCACACCCTACTGGCTTCCACACCTCATCTGTCTTTAGTTCTGTTTAAGTTTGTTGAATAAAATCCTTTTAAAATGGCAAATGGTGTGTCCGCCCTTTTTGTCATGGCCTTATGAGCCAGGTTGTGACATGCCCCAGTGTTTTCTATTTGTTCTTTCAAGTCCTGTTGCCTCCCAGCCAAAAGGTCCTGGGTTCGAATCCACCCTGGCCCAGATATGAGTTTGCATTTTCTCCAGTTATAGAAAGAACACCTTTATTGTCATTATACAGGATATACCATGAGATTGGAGATTGTACAGTGATACTCTGGTTTCCTCCCACAGTCCAGAGACACACAGTTACTGTGGTAATGTTAATTGGTTATTCGAAATTGCTCATAGGTGTGAATGGTTGTCTGTCTCTGTGTGTTGGCCCTGCGACAGGCTGGCGACCTGTACAGGGTGTACCCTGCCTCTCGCCCTATGACAGCTGAGATAGGCACCAATGAAATGAGAGCAAATGAAAAAGTTGTTGGGGGTGGTACAAGAAACAAGGGAATAAGTTTTAAATTTTGGTGATGATCCAGCTCACGCTCTGGCTCCAAGATGTTGTGAAAAGATTCTTTACCATTGTGAGTCTGGGACAACATTCACGTATTTGTGTTTAACTTTTGTTCATCTATTAAAAATAAACAAAACGTTTTGAGCCAAAAATGTAGGAAACGTGGAAATATTCCTTAGCTACCCAAAAATATGATTTCATTTTCAAGGTCAAATGTCAAGGTTACCCCACTGGCCAAATTGAAAAATACCTATCTCAGGGAATTTTTCATCTATCACAATGACATTTGGTACTGAGGGATACGATGGCATTCTCTGTAACATGACATAACCCGACATCGTCATGACGTTTCTTTTGACGTCATGACGCCATTGGTCAAAATGTGCTTTTTCATTATAACTCAAACTATTCGTCACAGACACTGTTTACAAAGATTTACATTTTAAAATCCTCATCAAATTCTTCATCTCCCAGGTCCCGTACAACTGCTTACCGTATGTGTAAATATGACATTGATCAATGGTAATATTTCTTTTTTAAAATATCACTGTGGCTGCAGCGGCACGGCTGCCTCGCTAGCCTGGACCCTTAAGTGTTTTGCACTCAACACACATTAGTAAAACAAAGGTCATGAGTCCAAAGAATCTTCTTTTGTATGTTTACTAAAAAAAAAAAAACATAAAGGAGAATCTTGACCTTTCTAATCTAACTAAATTTTACAGTGTGTAGTGCAGTGTAGGTCGAAAAATTGTGTCACTCTAACGTCCAGTGACTTCCAGGGCATTTTCTCCTTCTTCCTACCAGTATACAAAGATATTATAACATCATAACCACCAAATTATTCTTCTGCAAATTATTAATGACAGATTAATAATACTACTGCAAACACAATTACTTATACTTAACAAAATTTATATTCCCAAAATATATACAATTATTTAAAAAAGAAAATGGCTTCAACAATCACTGATATGTCATTTAACCACACTTAACAGAGTTGTGGAAGTATTTTGATGATTCTAAATAATCACATGCAGAGATGCAAAAATATAGTTTAAGAGTTTATTTAAAGATTAAAGTAGTTTAAAAATAAAAAATGTTGAAGGTTTTGTAAGTCAAAAAACAAATGCCTAAAAAGCATAATAGCAGACATCCACATCATGCAAAGCAAACAAAAGAACTGATTCATGAGCAGTAATAGAGTGTAGACATGTTGTTATTTCTTTTAATTTTTTTCTGATATAATCTCAGGCTTAAGTAATTCTTTTGTGGTCTTTTGTGATCACATTTATATACTACTCCCATTGTTTTAAAGCATGCAAAACTGTTTAGAAGCAGGAAAGGGACAGAGATGAGGGGGAGACATAAGAGTGCAGCTGCTACTGCACCTTCTGTGTGTGTGTGAAGCCAACCGCAAAGTGCACAGGAGGTCAGAGGTAGCAAGAGGCAGAAAGTTGCTGAGTAGGAAAAAGAGAGGAGGCTCATACTGTGCCGAAGTATTGGTTTATTCTTTTGTTTTATTGTTTTTATTTTTCTCTTAATTTTTATAATTGTAATCATTATTTGATCTACATGTAATGTGAGAAAAAGACAAAAAATTCTTTTATCTACATCCTATATACATATATCCTATGTAATCCTTTACATATGGGCTGACGTAGCTCCAGCTCCAAACTTAAGATCAAAAATTACCCTGCGGTCTACAAAAAAGATTAAAGTTGGGCAGGGATCCTCAAGTCTAGGCCTTGAGGTCCGGTGTCCTGCAACTTTTAGATGTGTCTCTGCTTCAACACACCTGAAGTAGGGGGAAAATGAAGGAGAGCAGGAGAGAAAAAAGAGAGGAAAGATCCCAACAATCAGAATATGATCCCCTATGAGCAAGCACTAGGCGACAGTGGGGAGGAAAAACTGAGATTGGCTGGGGTGAAAGGAAAGAGAGGAAGGATAGTAGGAAAGATAGAGAAGAGGGGAGAGAGGGAGAGTGGAGAGAATAAGGAGGAGGAGGAGGCTTAATCCTCAGGCGGACCTGAGCAGCAGAACCACGAGCAGATGCCACGTCGTCGGTTCTCATTCTGTTCCTGCATTTTCAGTTTCTTTGCCTCTTTTTCCTGTCTTTTCTGCTCTTTTTTTGCTTCTTTCTCTCGAATTTTCTGCCGTTTTCTTTCTTCCTCTAATTGTTTTTTCACCTGCTTCTCTAATTCTTTCTCTCTGGCTTTCAGCATTTTTTTTTCAATTTTAACTTTCTGTTTTAGGAGCTTCTTTATTTCATTACTATCTGTATCTATGTCTGACTGTCCGAACTGCAAATTCAGCACTTCCAGCAGGTTAATTGTCTCTTGTTGTGTCTTTATGAACTCTGCTCTGTCCGTCTTTTTCTTCTGAATGTCTTTCTGCACTTCTGTCAGTTCTTTCAATGCCTGACTTACATTCTGACATTCTTGATACTGTCCATGCAGACCTTTCTTTCCCTCCTCCAGATGTTTTTCTTCATTGAATGTTTTCTTTTCTTCGTCTCTGTGTGCTGCCTCATTCCACAGAGCCTCAGTGTTCTGGAGGTGTGTGACTTTGGCGGAGAGAGTCTCGTTCTCCTGTTTCAGGTCCAGGATTTCCTCTTTGGCCTCATTCCACAGAGCCTCAGTGTTCTGGAGGTGTGCAACTTTTTCAGACAGAGTCTCGTTCTCCTGTTTCAGGTCCAGGATTTCCTCTTTGGCCTCATTCCACAGAGCCTCAGTGTTCTGGAGGTGTGCAACTTTTTCAGACAGAGTCTCGTTCTCCTGTTTCAGGTTCAGGATTTCCTCTTTGGCCTCATTCCACAGAGCCTCAGTGTTCTGGAGGTGTGCAACTTTTTCAGACAGAGTCTCGTTCTCCTGTTTCAGGTTCAGGATTTCCTCTTTGGCCTCATTCCACAGAGCCTCAGTGTTCTGGAGGTGTGCAACTTTTTCAGACAGAGTCTCGTTCTCCTGTTTCAGGTTCAGGATTTCCTCTTTGGCCTCATTCCACAGAGCCTTGGCGTTCTGAAGGTGTGTAACTTTTTCAGACAGAATCTCGTTCTCCTCTTTCAGGTCCAGGATTTCCTCATCCCGCAGATTCTTGGCTGTCTGAAGCTCTACAAAGTCGTCAAACAGAATATTGCTCTCCTGTTGTAGGTCCAGGATTACCTGTTTTCCTTTATTCCACAGAGCCTCTGCGTTCTGAAGGTGTGCAACTTTTTCAGACAGAGTCTCGTTCTCCTGTTTCAGGTTCAGGATTTCCTCTTTGGCCTCATTCCACAGAGCCTCGGCGTTCTGAAGGTGTGCAACTTTTTCAGACAGAGTCTCGTTCTCCTGTTGTAGGTTCATGATTTCACTGTCTCTCTGCTGAAGCTGCTTTTTTAGCCTCTTCATGTCCAGTTCAGAGTCCCTGGGCTCTTCCCGAGCCCCTGAACAAACCCGGTCCCATTGAAACATCCTTCTGGATTGCATCGGTGAGGTCAGCATGTTGATTTTAAAAAAAATAGAAATAAAATTTAACATTTTATTTTTATTGGTTTTGTCTGCAGAAAAAAAAAATTAGTTGTGAATCGCTCTTGATTGTCTCTGCTTAAAGCGTGTGTCCAGAATGCAGGCCGCCCTTTACATAAGGGATTTCTCGGAATGTGTCGGTCCTTTGAGCTTTTGACTAAGGTGATGACGTCATATTACGTTTGACGTTTGGCTCAGGCCCAGCCTACAAAAACATTCCATGCCCCGCCCATTGAGAATGGAGCCCCACCCACCTTCCGCTTGACTTCCTGCCTGTCACGTGACCCTAATAGCGGAAGTGGGTCTGTTCGCGTCCTCCCGATGCAGCCGGTGGATACGACACAGCACTGAGCGGGTGGACCCGTTGCTGTGATACGCCAGCGCATATGTCTGGATTTACTGAGCTGGCTGAAATCCTGCTGACTGAGGGATGGAAGTTTGTTCATTCGGTCTGTTTACACGTTTTCCCAGATAGCAAAGCATTTCGGGGCGGACCCGCCCTCAAGTCAGCCGATCCGCCCAGGCTGTTCCTCAGTTCTGGCCCTCCGGAGAGGACCCGGCCCACCCACGGACAGCAGCTCCGCTCCGGGCCCACGGCGGAGCCATTTCAGCAAACGCACCTTTTTTCTTTTTTTTTTCTTCAAAAGTTACCGGCTGCTCTCACACAGAAAGCAGGGAGTGGACGGCAGCGCTTCTCTACGGTAAGAAGTGTAAACTGTTCTGTTAAATGTGCTTCATTCATAGCGTTACCTGTTCAGTAAACTTGTCCTGGTAGGAGATAATGAAAGTAACTGCTTTATTTGTTGTTTTTATTCAGAAATTTGAGATTGTACCGGTGGTGTTAGCTTATAGCACATTAGCTATCGTCATATTAGCTAACATAGATGGAAGCTCTGAGTTTTAAAGTTCAAAAAGCCCCTCAGGGATTTATTTCACAGGGGCAGTTTAGGTGGGTGTCTCGGTAGTTTATGTCATACCGGGCCAAGAACATGGATGATTTTATTGACCCTTTCCAGGACTGACTGCAGGTAAAGTTAAGCTAGCACAGCTAATCTGGGAGCATCTGTCATTTAGCTACATAGAGAGAGGGGGGCCATATAAGTCATCTTTTGAATGCATTATCACACTGGGACATGTTTGATGAAGGCTGAGACTGAGGTATGATCTGCAAAAGATCATAAAATGAAATTTATTTATTTTACTTAAATTCAGCAGCTCCTCATATTAACCGACTTTGAGCTCATCCATGATCCAGCTTTTGCTTCCTTGTTGCTGCTCCTGTCTGTACACATATATCTTGTTATTTCCCAGAGTTAAAGAACAACAATGGAGCAGAACCTGGATGCTGATTCAATTCAATTCAATTTTATTTATATAGCGCCAAATCACAACAAACAGTCGCCTCAAGGCGCTTTGTATTGCGGGTAAAGACCCTACAATAATACAGAGAAAGCCCAACAGTCAAAACGACCCCCTATGAGCAGCACTTGGTGACAGTGGGAAGGAAAAACTCCCTTTTAACAGGAAGAAACCTCCAGCAGAATCAGGCTCAGGGAGGGGCAGTCATCTGCCATGACCGGTTGGGCTGAGGGGAGAGAAAAAAGACATGCTGTGGAAGAGAGCCAGAGATTAATAACAATTAATGATTAAATGCAGAGTGGAGTATAAACAAAGTAAATAAGGTGAATGAAAAGAAACAGTGCATTAAGTGAATCCCCCAGCAGCCTAGGCCTATAGCAGCATAACTAAGGGGTGGTTCTGGGTCACCTGATCCAGCCCTAAGGTTTTAAGCCTAATCTTAAAAATAGAGAGGGTGTCTGTCTCCCAAATCCAAGCTGGGAGCTGGTTCCACAGAAGAGGGGCCTGAAAGCTGAAGGCTCTGCCTCCCATTCTACTCTTAAGTATCCTAGGAACCACAAGTAAGCCAGCAGTCTGAGAGTGAAGTGCTCTGTTGGGCTGATATGGGACTATGAGGTCTTTGAGATAAGATGGGGTCTGATTATTCAAGACCTTGTATGTGAGGAGAAGGATTTTAAATTCTATTCTAGATTTAACAGGGAGCCAATGAAGAGAAGCCAGTATGGGAGGAATCTGCTGTCTCATTCTAGTCCCTGTCAGTACTCTAGCTGCAGCATTTTGGATCAGCTGAAGGCTTTTCAGGGAGCTTTTAGGACAGCCTGATAATAATGAATTACAATAGTCCAGACTAGAAGTAATAAATGCATGAATTAGCTTTTCAGCATCACTCTGAGAGAGGATGTTTCTAATTTTAGAAATATTGCGCAAATGCAAAAAAGCGGTCCTACATATTTGTTTAATATGTGCATTGAAGGACAAATCCTGGTCAAAAATGACTCCAAGATTTCTCACAGGGTTACTGGAGGCCAAAGTAATGCCATCCAGAGACACCATGTTTCTAAGATTTGTGGGGCCGAGTACAAGAATTTCAGTTTTATCTGAATTTAAAAGCAGGAAATTAGAGGTCATCCAGGCCTTAATGTATTTAAGACATTCCTGCAGTTTAATTAATTGATGTGCATCATCTGGCTTCATTGATAGATAAAGCTGAGTATCATTTGCATAACAATGAAAATTGATGCAATGCTTTCTAATAATACTGCCTAAGGGAAGCATGTATAATATTAATAGAATTGGTCCTAACACAGAACCCTGTGGAACTCCATAATTAACCTTAGTGTGTGAAGAAGACTCCCCATTTACATGAACAAATTGGAGTCTATGAGATAAATATGATTCAAACCACTGCAGTGCAGTACCTTTAATACCTATAGTATGCTCTAATCTCTGTAATAAAATATTATGGTCAACAGTATCAAAAGCTGCACTGAGGTCCAGCAGGACAAGAACAGAGATGAGTCCACTGTCAGAGGCTGTAAGAAGATCATTTGTAACCTTCACTAATGCTGTTTCTGTACTGTGATTAATTCTGAAACCTGACTGAAACTCTTAAATAAACCGTTCCTCTGCAGATGATCAGTTAGCTGTTTTACAACTACTCTTTCAAGAGTCTTTGAGAGAAAAGGAAGGTTGGAGATTGGCCTATAATTAGCTAAGACAGCTGGGTCAGTGATGGCTTTTTAAGTAGCGGTTTAATTACAGCCACCTTGAAGTCTTGTGGTACATAGTCAACTAATAAAGACAGATTGATCATTTTTAGGATTGAAGCATCAATAATTGGAAAGACTTCTTTGAACAGTCTAGTAGGAATGGGATCTAATAAACATGTTGCTGGTTTGGAGGAAGTAACTATTGAAGTTAACTCTGAAAGATCAACTGGAGCCAAAGAGTCTAAAATACCAGCAGTGCTGAAAGCAGCCGAACATGAAGATAAATCTTTGAGATGGTTATGAATAATTTTTTCTCTAATGTCTAAAATTTTATTTGTAAAGAAATCCATGAAGTCACTACTAGTTAAAGTGAAAGGAATACTCGGCTCTACAGAGCTCTGACTCTTTGTCAGCCTGGCTACAGTGCTGAAAACAAACCTGGGGTTGTTCTTATTTTCTTCAATTAATGATGAGTAGTAAGATGTCCTAGCTTTAAGGAGGGCTTTTTTATAGAGCAACAAACTCTTTTTCCAGGCTAAATGAGCATCTTCTAATTTAGTGAGACGCCATTCCCTCTCCAGCTTTCGGGTTATCTGCTTTAAGCTGTGGGTTTGTGAATTATACCACAGAGTCAGGCACTTCTGATTTGAAGCTTTCCTTTTCAGAGGAACCACAGTATCCAAAGTCGTACGCAGTGAGGATGTAAAACTATTGACGAGATAATCGACCTCACTGGGAGCAGAGTTTAGGTAGCTGCTCTGCACTGTGTTGGCACTGAAGAGCATAATAATGAAGGAATTAGATCCTTAAACTTAGTGACAGCACTTTCAGAAAGACTTCAACTGTAATAAAACTTATTCCCCACTGCTGTGTAATCCATTAAAGTAAATGTAAATGTTACTAAGAAATGATCAGACAGGAGGGGGCTTTCAGGGAATACTGTTAAGCAGGGGTGAAAGTAAGCCGGTACGGTCTGGTACTGCGTACCACTAAAAGATTCTGCGCCAGTACGCAGTACCGGCAAGAGTTGGCGCGGCTGTCTGCTGTAAAGCTGTCATTCAGAACCAGTCACGGCTATACTTTGGGTCAGAATAAATCCGCTAGCAATAAGCAGTCTAAAACACAATGTAATCAGTTAATAAATTGCTTTTTTTTCTCATTTCAAATTGTTTCTGAACTGTTCGTGCCATGCTGGCGCCTCAAGTCTCGAGCTTCTCTCCCCTCAGAGATCGAGGACAGCCACATAAAATGCACTGCATCCGTTCTGCTTACGGGACGGCAGGCTAGACCCTCCTATTTTGATTGACACCTCGTTTGGCCAATCATGTAATTGGCTGCACCAAAATCATCCGAAAAGCTACGAGACACCCCTTGGTAATTATTGGCTCTGGAAACCCATTTCTTAATATGATTGGCCGAATGAGGTGTCAATCAAAATGGGAGGGTCTAGCCTTTCATATAAAATGCACTACATCCCGGAGGACAGGACACGGCCAGTTAACGGGCGACGACAGGGGTTTTCCAGAGCCAATAATAACCAGAGGGCGTAGTTTTTTTCAGGTGATTTTGGTTCGGCCAGTTAACAGGTTAAAACGTTCACCGCTACGTTTAATGTCGGTCTGCTTGTTACAAACTATCTCAATTAAAAGCAAATAGAGATTAACTAATTGTGTTTCATGTTATTCTGCTCAATGTCAACAACACAGCACAGCTCAAAAACACTGCTTGTGACCGGAGATTTCATTTACGCTACATGAGAGCGCATTCACCTCCAAAATACAGTGGATGCCAAGAGGATTGAGCTTTGCTAAAGTTTGGTGGTTATTTCTGTCCAGAAGTTTTGTACTGGTGGACAGAACCAGAATGCATGGAGGTGGTCATCAGTTGTGTAAAGTGTGCATTGTGTGCAAACATCTCAGTTCCTCAACCAAAATATATTCCACATTGTCAACTGATTCTAATTTCTGCCTTATCCAGGCAGGAGATATATATATATATGTGTGTGTGTGTGTGTGTGTGTGTGTGTGTGTGTGTGTGTGTGTGTGTGTGTGTGTGTGTGTGTGTGTGTGTGTGTGTGTGTGTGTGTGTGTGTGTGTGTGTGTGTGTGTGTGTGTGCTTGTCATAGTACCGTCAAGAATTTAAAACTACTTTCACCCCTGCTGTTAAGTATTCAGTTTCTATGCCATATGTCAGGACAAGATCCAGAGTATGATTAAAGTGGTGGGTGGGCTCCTTTACATTTTGAGAGAAGCCAATTGAATCTAACAATAAATGCAGTGTTGAGGCTGTCATTTTCAGCATCTACATGGATGTTAAAATCACCCACTATAATGATTTTACCTGAACTGAGCACTATCCATCCATCCATTCGCTTCCGCTTATCCTGTTCAGGGTCGCGGGGGGGGCTGGAGCCTATCCCAGCTGTCATAGGGCGAGAGGCAGGGTACACCCTGAACAGGTCGCCAGCCTGTCACAGGGCTAACACAGAGAGACGAACAACCTTTCACACTCACATTCACACTCTCATTCACACCTATGGGCAATTTAGAATAGCCAATTAACTTAACCCCAGTAAGTGCATGTCTTTGGAATGTGGGAGGAAACCGGAGTACCTGGAGGAAACCCATGCAAGCACGGGGAGAACATGCAAACTCCACACAGAGAGAGGGAGAGGCCTGGGCCAAGGTGGAATCGGACCTAGGCCTTCCAGATGGTATTCTAACTGTGAGGCAGCAGTGCTAACCACTGCGCCACCGTGCTGCCGAACTGAGCACTAAATCAGATAAAAAGTCTGAGAAATCAGACAGAAACTCTGAGTAAGGACCAAGTGGATGATAGACAGTAACAAATAAAAGAGGCTTTTGAGTTTCCCAATTAGGGTGGACAAGACTAAGAGTCAGGCTTTCAAAAGAATTAAAACTTTGTCTGGGTCTGTGATTAATTAATAAGCTGGAATTGAAGATTGCAGCTAATCCTCCTCCTCGACCTGTGCTTCGAGCATTCTGACAGTTACTGTGACTCGGGGGTGTTGATTCATTTAAACTAACATATTCATCCTGCTGTAACCAGGTTTCTGTAAGGCAGAATAAATCAATACGTTGATCAATTATTAAATCATTTACTAATAGGGACTTGGAAGAGAGAGACCTAATGTTTAATAATCCACATTTAATTGTTTTATTCTTTGGTGCAGTTGATGAAGCTGTATTATTTATTGTTTTTGAATTTTTATGCTTAAATAGCTTTTTGCTGATTTTAGCTTTGTTTTTTGGTGGTCTGGGAGCAGGCACCGACTCTATGGCGATGGGGTTTTTCGGGGGATGGCAGGAGAAGAGAAGCTGCAGAGAGGCGTGTAAGACTGCAACTCTGCTTCCTGGTCTCAACCCTGGGTAGTCAGGTTTTAGGAGGGTTAATAAATTTGGCCATATTTCTAGAAATGAGAGCTGCTCCATCCAAAGTGGGATGGATGCCGTCTCTCCTAACAAGACCAGGTTTTCCCCAGAAACTTTGCCAATTATCTATGAAGCCCACGTCGTTTTTTGGACACCACTCAGACAGCCAGTGATTCAAGGAGAACATACGGCTAAACATGTCGCTCCTGGTCTGATTGGGGAGGGGCCCAGAGAAAACTACAGAGCTGATCTGAACGGATTCTAGGACATAGAAATGTCATCAGTTTCTTTCAGGTGAATCATCTTTATTCATATTATACCGCTATGCTGTGTTGCAGCCTGCAGCTCACTGCTGATCTTATTCAGGCGGTCTCATCTCTGCACGCTGCCTAATTAAGGTCAATACAATCTGAACACACTTGTGCATATGTAATATAACACATTACTTATGTATTACTGTAGGTATTATATCTGAAGCAGCTACCCTGCCATGTAAGCTAAGAGGTTGTACTCCAAGAGATGTTACCACTTCTTGATTTGTACTTTTCGGCAGGAGCAGCTTCAGCACTTGTGACCTCCTCATCAGACTCATCAGATGTGTCTGTGTCCTCTGGTTGATACTCAGTATTGTCCTCCTCATCAGAAACTGGCTCGTCTTCATCACTATGGTGCTCTGTGTCTTCTGCCTCATCTTCAGCAAAGATGTGATCCAGAACTTGGCTTATTATAAATCTTCTTCTCATTTTGGCGAACTGGAGATGTGGCCTCTGCGAGTAACAAACTAAACTGCTGTGCTCTATACATGTCTGTACATGTGTGTACATGTCTGTGCCCATCTGGATGATCTAATCAGTCTTTGGAGGCAGAGTATGAGAGGCTATCAATACCAGCAGTAGGGATAAAGGAGGATGTTTGTCCAGGGAAGGAGGTAAACGGGGAAGCTCCTAACTTCTCTCTGACAGTGTCAGTGACGTCACAGTGTGTTTATGATTTCAGTTCTGACACAAATTATTGTTTTATAATCTCAGATTATAACTGAGTCAAAATCTGACCCTAACACCACAGAGGTCATTATTTTCATCAGAGCATTTTAAAATTTAATGAAATAGAAATTTTTGTTTTGTTTTGTTTAAATAAAGGTTCCTGACAAAGTCAAACAGCCTTGACACAATAAACAGATTTAAATGGTCGGTGCTGACCCTAACACTAGAGGAAGGTTAAGGCTGTTATGAGCACATCTTTAGAATCAGTTAGTCGACATCAATTTGGACATAAATTCCTCCACACAGCATGAAATGCACTAGTCACAAACACGTGGCTGCACTCGTCCATCTTGGAAGCTTGAGCCAAATCCTGAATGCATCATTGTGTCTAACCTGAGGCTTTTTCATTGTTGCTAAACTAGAAGTGCTCCACACATAGACTGTATAAAGAGGAGGACCACAGGCTCTAAACAGCCATTTGATCAGCATCTGTTCTAGAGATGGACATGATTTTTACTATAATATTCATCAAGTCCTAAACAATCTCCATGTTTTATGCCAATATTTGTCTAAAAATATGTGTGTGTACATATTTTCCTTGGCTGGTTGAATGTAATGCACCATTACTGCCAGAAGGTGGCAGTCATACACCATTACTGCCAAATGAATGCTTCTAATTTCTGATGAAGAGTCTCATCTGTGTGCAGAAGATCCTCTGAACTCAGATCAGTTTAAAATGAGAACGTTTACTTGATGCAGAAATATTTCTGTTTCTGTTCATTTCAATGTAATTTCACAAATAATGTCTGATCATTGATATTGATCCTACAGAGCAGCATGTGATTGATCTGTACTGACATGAAAAGATGGATAAATGTTGTGCTGACATTTATATGATGTGTGTTTAAGGCTGACATGATGATGACCCACAATAACAGAAGCACAAAGTCGCTCTTCTCATTTCAGAGAAAAGTTCATTGATTAGGACACAGTAATGCTGAGCTGCACATTTCACACCTGAACACATCTGAGTGCATCATCACTGATTTTATCTGCATCTTTGATTCTTTTTCAGTTTGTATGAATGCAGTTTGACAAAGATCAGCTGTTCATCTTTGGCTGCAGCTCTGAAGTCCAACCCCTCCCATCTGAAAAATCTGAACCTGAGTGGAAACAACCTGCAGGATCCAGATGTGGAGCAGCTGTCTTATCTTAAGAAGAGTCCACACTGTAGTCTGAAGGATCTGAGGTCAGTAGAGGGTTGGAGTGAGTCTGTGCTGCTCTCAGCAGTATTGTACTAAACACAGTTAGTATGAAAGCAAAGATCCAGTGTTTCCTGTAAAGCTGCAGCCTTCTCAGTGGCTGCTTTCCTCAGTGAAGCTGTGAGAGGAGAATGGTGACAGACACACAACAGTCAGCCAATCAGATCAGCCAGAAGCTTGTTGTGATCATGTGTTTGAGATGATGTGAAGACGACTGCTGCTGTTGTGTTCATGTCTCCAGGAAATAAAGCTGGATTCCAGCTCACAGCCTTACATGTATAGAGACAGTGGTCCTCCTTCATCACATCTGATCTCACACTGTTTGTTCTCTCATTTCAACACTAAACAGCTGATCAGTTTCTTCTAACAGCTCTGAGATCAGTCTGACTGAAGCCTGCAGATCACTGGCTCTTATTTCAGAGAACCATCATTATATTTAGTAACCATGTGGTCTTTCTACAGAGCAGAACCTCTGTTAAAGTCCAGGAGTCACATTTGTGTGTGTGTCCTTGTGCAGTAAATCCATCAGTGACGGTTTGTGCAGTAATGAAGCGTTCAGGACTCTCAGCAGTTTGTTTCCACTGTGGACTTGAGTGAAATCTGCAGAGGAAACAGAATTGATGCTAAAAGTCTCTGCAGGTCTGTGAGCTTCCAGCTCAGCGTGTTCACTACAACATGTTAACATGAGAGCTGAGAGGAAGCTGGATACACTCCACAGCTGCTCCACTGCTGCTCTTTATACTGGACGTGCTGCATCACTGACTGACAGCTGATGGAGAGTCTCTGGAAACACTCATTAATCACCTCTGCTCCTTCTTCTCTCTACAGCTGGAGGTGATGATCTTTGTCCTGATGAGAGTGAGCAGGACGGTGTGTGTGTGCTGAGAGAGGATGAGCTGTGTCCTGATGATCCAGAGTCCTCCATCATCCCCGTGTGTTCCTCTGGATCTTCTGATGAACTTTGTGTCTCCATTTGTGTCTCTAAATAATGATGAAGTAAGCAGCTTGATCACAGATCCAGATTTGACTCAATAAAGAACACAAGAGTCCAAGCAGCAAAAGTCCTGTCAGAAGAAGGCTGTGGAGACTCAGAAGATGAGGAGCGTCTCTAAAGCTCTTCTCAGGAGGAGAAACAGGACAGTCGGGGTGGGCTCAGACAGAGCAGCATTTCACAGTGGATGATGGAGAAAAGTCCAGTTCACTGATGAAGTCCACTTAGAGACAAGTGTCAGTAACAGAAGGGTGAATGTAAGGAGAGCAACAGGAGAGAAGGAGACCACAGAGGGTCAAAGCCACATGGAGATTCAAGTCCAAGCAAAGAGAAGCAGCACTCCATCCTTCAGAGACATGCCTTACTATCATGATGAATGTTTGTGGAGAGGATTGATGCAGCAGGATACTGAGCCCAAACACAGCTCAGCCCTTTAAGAAATCCTTGAAGACCAAAGAAGAGCAGGGAGTGCTGACAGTCATGGACTTTCCTCCAGTCACCTGACCTCAACCCCACTGAACATTTCTGAAGACTGAGGAAGAAAAACATTCCTGACATGGAAACAAAAACCACAATCTCCCTCATCAGCTTCCTCTTACAAACCTCATTGTGAACATTCAGATTTCACTGGTTCCAAACATCTTCTCCACGACTGACTTCCTGTCTGAGGGGGTTTGTCAGGTGGCTCATTGGAGATCAGCTCTCTGCTGTCACCCTTCTGTTGTTTCTTCCCGCTGTGACGTCGAGCTTCACCTCTGATCGGGAAAGTCGACGCATGACAACAGTCAGTTGTGATGTCACGCTGTCAGAGGTGATGTCACCACACTGGGTTCCCTCAGCGCACCGTGTGCCTCACATTACACAAAGATTACACAATTTACAGTTCAGAGTTTTTATGATGGAGCAGAGAGAAATGATTTTTCATTGGAAGTGAATCCTGATCAAACAATCCAACTTTCTTCTAGTTCCAAGTTTCCTCAGTTTATATCTGCACCTGATTCAGATTCAGGTCTTTGATGATGAACCTCTGATTTCTCAGAGGAAATCAATGTTTCTCCGTCTGAAGAGAACCCTCGTCTTCAATCTGTGCTTCCATTTAGTCAACAACTAAAAGTTTTCTCACTTTATATCCACAGCTGATCAAACATGAGACATAATGAGTTTAATGTATGGTGTGCAAACTGTCATCAAGGCAAAAAGAGGAATCTGAAATATGAAACTGATTTCTTTGCTTCCTCTTTTTACCAACAGAACTGCTGCACTGTTTGTTCATGTTGACAGGATTCTATTTTTTTTTTCAGCTTTTTGTTGTTTTTGCTGAATTGACGAATTGTGAACATTAACCCTTAAGAGTCCTGTTGGGGTTTTATTTTTTTACCCAAAGAATAAAATGACAAATGTTTCAAAGTAAACTCCAGGAAATTAGTTAATAAACAGTGGCTGAAACAAACATCAGACAATTTAATAAACAGATAGATACATTAGACATTAGAAAGTGCCAGACTAAATTCCCAGTCTCAGTGTATCTTATCTTGAAGATTTGGCCACAGTACATACAATTAAAACATCCCCATGTTCTGCTATTAATCCGGATAAGATTGCTTTGTATTGATTAATTGAAACATCAGGGAGAAGATGTGCTTTTTGGCTTTATCGCTGATGGAAGGAATCTGAGTCATGAAAACCAGCACTGGACAAGCCCAATGATGAAGGCCAACTGGGAGCAGCCACACTCTGTGTGTAGATAGTGGCAGTATAAAGATGTTATGGTTAGTGAGGAACACGGGCTCAGAGGGGGAGGGAGAGTCCCATATGTGCATGTGTGTGATATCTTCTGAATCTTTAATATATTAAATGTCTTAATTTTTTCATTAAAGTGTTTCAGGTTTCTTCCTTCACAAATAAATGAACACATCTTACCAGCCCACACACATTTCAAGAAAAGTCTGTACAGAATTTCAAAAATCTTTTAAGTTACAAACTTATTCAAGGAAACTGACGTGACATGCAAAACTGTGTCACTGTGGGTTCTTATGGGTTAAGATGTGTCCTTATGAAACTGCCTCTGTCCACATGCTGCTTATATTCTGGTCCTTAAAATGCCACAAATAAATAAATAAGGACTCATTATCTTTCTGTCTCTCTGAATGTTTGTTTTCTTGGTCAGCCGATTAAATGTGGTGAAGTTTTTGCACATTTAAAATGGCTAAAGGCTGACATCATCTTCTAACCAGAAACACTGGTTAAAGCGATCCAGCAGAGGGACCTCAGGACAGACTGGATCTCTCAGGTGTGTCACTCACCTTTGACCTCTAAAGCGAGGGGTGTGGCCACTCTTTAAAAATCTGTGCCCTTTTATTTCCATCATCAACAGTTGACCCTGATGGCAGATTTCTTATTGTAAGAGGACACATAATCTCTCTCCTTCATATTACTAAACATTCATCGGCCAAACATGATGATCCTGCCTTTATTTGCGAGCTGTTGGACTTATTAGCAGATGATTTATGACATCACACAGTGGTAGGAGGGATTTAATTGTTATCTTGATCCATATCTCGACAGGCTGTCATCTGCACCTCCACCTAATACGCTTGCTGTCCAAGCTCTTAACAAGCTGGTGAAGTCGAAGGGTGTAGTAGACATTTGGAGACTACAACATCCATCCCATCCTGATTATTCTTTCTATTCCCACGTACACAAATGTATACACAGATTGACGATTTCCTCTTAGATTCTAG
>JACBYM010001391.1:0-19625 GCA_013435755.1 Amphilophus citrinellus | reverse complement strand
AAACTGACTGAGTGGAGGAGATGTCAGACCATGGATGATTTTAAATATCAGATAGAGATTTGAATACTTGATGACATTTTCCCAACTTAAAAGCTTATGCTTTGTAGAATGACACAATGATGATATCGTGATGGTTTTCTATCCAATATTTTGATTGTCTGTTTGTAAAGTGACTCTAAAGGTTTAAGTGCTGTTTTGTTTGCCTGTGACCCAGGTTGTAAGACAGTATGTGATATGACTATTTGGGGTGGCTGTAGCTCAGTAGGTAGAGCAGGGTCACCTACTGATCGGAAGGTCAGTGGTTCAATTCCTGGCTACTGCAGGCTGCGTGCCAATGTATCCATGGGCAAGGATACTTAACCCCAAGTTGCTCTCCGACCGTTCCGTCGAGTATGAATGTGAGTGAATGTTAGACGATTAAAGCACTTAGCTTAATTAATTAATCATGGAAGTGCTTGTATGAATGCGTGTGCATGGGGTAAATGTGAACGTGTTGTGTAAGCGCTTTGAGTGCTCATATCTGAGTAGAAAAGCGCTATATAAGAACTAGTCCATTTACCATATGAGACAGAACCATACTGTACATGAAAATTTATCTGCCTGAAGTGATAGGTGTGATCTTATGTAACGGAAATTTGCGATATTAAATTTCACTCGCTTACAGACCATTTTTATCTGTGATTTAAAAGTCAGTCTAGAGTCTATTAAGATACCTAGGTATTTGAATTCTGACACAACTTTTATTTTTTCACCTGTCACATAAATATCTGCTTTATTATTTGCAATGTTTGATTTAGAAAAGAACATTGAAACAGTTTTGCTTACATTAGTTGTAAGCAAGATTGATTTAGCCATTCAGAGACATGGGCCATAGACTGTGAAAGTTTTTCAGCTACTTGTGTTGTGTTTTTACCATGTGTGTAAATGACGGTATCATCTGCATACATCTGAGTAAGTCATTTATATAAAGTGAAAATAACAGAGGCACCAAAATAGAACCTTGAGGTACTCCTGTGGACAGAGCGAGGGGCGGTGAGTGGTAATCACTGATCCTGACTGACTGTGAGCGATTCGAAAGATATGATTCTATCCATTTTATTGCATCTACTGAGAAGTTAAATTTTCTTAGTTTGGTTAACAATATTTTATGGTTTACTGTGTCAAAGGCTTTTTGTAGATCAAGAAACACAGCTCCAACCACACCACCTTTATCCAACAAATGTTTGATATTTCTATGAAAAAACAATTAGCAGTTTCCGTGGAGTGTCAAGTTCTGAAACCAAATTGCATTGAATGAAGGGAAAATGTAGTGGTATTCAGATGTGTTATTATTTGTTGGGAAATAAGTTTCTCTGCAACTTTTGACACTGTAGGTAAGATACTGATTGGTCTATAATTTTCCACTGACAATGGATCTCCGTTTTTGAATACTGGGACAACAGCAGCTGATTTCCACACACTTGGAAATATCGCCTCAATAATGGAGAGATGGACAATTTTGGTCACTGGTGTTAATAATGTGGAACTGAATTCTTTCAACATGCACATTCTATGCCAAATATGTCTCTAGTTCTGGAAGCTTTTAATGTTTTTATTGTCTGTAAGACTTCAGATTCTGTGACTATGCCTAGATTGAAAATCGGCTCTGACTTATTTATCGGACAAACATTCAGATTGAAGTAATGCCATCCAGAGTAAGTATCTGGTTTGACACCATGTTTCTAAGATTTGTGGGGCCGAGAACAAGAATTTCAGTTTGATCTGAATTTAGAAGCAGGAAATTAGAGGTCATCCAGGCCTTTATGTCTTTAAGACATTCCTGCAGTTTAACTAATTGATGTGTGTCATCTGGCTTCATTGATAGTATAAGCTGAGTATCTATGAGATAAATATGGTTCAAACCACTGCAGTGCAGTACCTTTAATACCTATAGCATGCTCTAATCTCTGTAATAAAATGTTATGAGTCAACAGTATCAAAGCTGCACTGAGGTCCAACAGGACAAGTACAGAGATGAGTCCACTGTCAGAGGCTGTAAAAAGATCATGGTAACCTTCACTAATGCTGTTTCTGTACTGTGATGAATTCTGAAACCTGACTGAAACTCTTCAAATAAACCGTTCCTCTGCAGATGATCAGTTAGCTGTTTTACAACTACTCTTTCAAGAGTCTTTGAGAGACACGGAAGGTTGGAGATTGGCCTATAATTAGCTAAGACAGCTGGGTCAGTGATGGCTTTTTAAGTAGAGGTTTAATTACAGCCACCTTGAAGGTCTGTGGTACACAGCCAACTAATAAAGACTGATTGATCATTTTTAAGATAGAAGCATCAATAATTGGAAAGACTTCTTTGAACAGTCCTAGTAGGAATGGGATCTAATAAACATGTTGCTGGTTTGGAGGAAGTAACTATTGAAGTTAACTCTGAAAGATCAACTGGAGCCAAAGAGTGTAAACAAATACCAGCAGTGCTGAAAGCAGCCGAACATGAAGATAAAAATCAACTAATTAACTCCAAACACCTGCAAAGGCCTTTAAATGGTCTCTCAGTCTAGTTCTGTAGGCTACACAATCATGGGGAAGACTGCAGACTGAAGTCTGAAGAAGGGGCAATTTGTGTCCCGAAACGTTACTTCTTATTAAGATTTGTTTGGATTAAAAACGTGTTTTAGGAGCTTTGCCAGTGTGCGGACCCCCTTTTTTTCTTTTTAAGAAGACTGCTGACTTGACACTTGACATTAGGAATAACTGCACCCTGGAGAGGATGTGGAACAAAAGCCATTCAAAATGTGGGGGAGATTCACAAAGAGTGGACTGCAGCTGGAGTCAGAGCTTCAAGAACCACCCACGCACAGACGTATGCAGACATGGTTTCAGCTGTCTCAGTCCTCGTGTCGAGCCGCTCTTGAACAGAGACGGCGTTCAGAAGCGTCTCCCCTGGGCTAAAGACAAAAAGGACTGGACTGCTGCTGAGTGCTTCCAAAGTTATGTTCTCTGATCAAAGTCAATGTTGCATTTCCTTTGGAAATCAAGGTCCCAGAGTCTGGAGAAAGAGAGGAGAGGCACAGAATCCACGCTGGCCTGAGTCCAGTGTAAAGTTTCCACAGTCAGTGATGGTTTGGGGTGCCGTGTCATCTGCTGGTGTTGGTCCACTGTGTTTTCTGAGGTCCAAGGTCAATGCAGCCATCTACCAGGAAGTTTTAGAGCACTTCATGCTTCCTGCTGCTGACCAACTTTATGGAGATGCAGATTTCATTTTCCAACAGGACTTGGCACCTGCACACAGTGCCAAAGCTACCAGTACCTGCTTTAAGGACCATGGTATCCCTGTTCTTAATTGGCCAGCAAACTGGCCTGACCTTTAACCCCATAGAAAATCTATGGGCTATTGTGAAGAGGAAGATGTGATACGCCAGACCCAACAATTCAGAAGAGCTGAAGGCCACTATCAGAGCAACCTGGGCTCTCATAACACCTGAGCAGTGCCACAGACTGATGGACTCCATGCCACGCTGCATTACTGCAGTAATCCAGGCAATAGGAGCCCAACTAAGTACTGAGTGCAGTACATGCTCATACTTTTCATGTTTATACTTTTCAGTTGACCAACATTTCTAAAAATCCTTTTTTTGTCTGAAGTAATATTCTAATTTTCTGAGATACTGAATTTGGGGTTTTCGTTAGTTGTCAGTTATAATCATCAAAATTAAAACAAATATTTGAAATATATCAGTCTGTGTGTAATGAATGAATATAATGTACCAGTTTCACTTTTTGAATGGAATTACTGAAATAAATCAACTTTTTCATCATATAATAATTTTATGACCAGCATATGTGTATGTTTGCCCACCTACAAATAATGGAGAGGTCTGTCATTTTTATCATAGGTACGCTTCAACTATGAGAGACAAAAGCCAAAAGAAAATCGAGAACATCACGTTGACTGATTTTTAAATAATTAATTTGGTATATTATTGCATTTGATTGTATATTATAGCATTTGATCACTTACCAACCAGCAAGAATTCTGGCTCTCACAATCCTGTTAGTTTTTTTAAGAAGCTGTCCTATTCTGCACTAATTACCTGTATTAACGGCACCTGTTTGCACTCGTTACCTGCATAAAAGACACCTGTCCACATGCTCAATCACACTCCAATCTCTCCACAATGCCCAAGACCAAAGAGCTGTCTAAGGACACCAGGGACAAACCTGCACGAGGCTGGGATGGGCTACAGGACAATAGGCATGCAGCTTGGTGAGAAGGCAACACTGTTGGCGCAATTATTAGAAAATGGAAGAAACACAAAATGACCGACCGTCTTCCTCCGTCTGGAGCTCCATGTAAGATTTCACCTCGTGGGGTAATGATGACTCTGAGAGAGGTCAGAATCAGCCCAGAACTACATGGGGGGACCTGTTCAATGACCTGCAGAGAGCTGGGATCAGTCTCAAAGATGACCGTTAGTAACACACTATGTACAGTAGTCATGGATTAAAATCCTGCAGAGCACGCAAGGTCTCCCTGCTCACACCAGCAAATGTCCAGGCCTGTTTGAAGTTCGCCAGTGACCATCGGGATGATCCAGAGGAGGCATGGGAGAAGGTCATGTGGTCAGATGAGACCAAAATAGAGCTTTTTGGTATCAACTCCGCTCGCCGTATTTGGAGGAAGAAGAAGGATGTGGTGGTTAAATAACTCCTTGGTGGCAGGGCCCCTGGGGTGGATAAGATTCGCCCTGAGTTCCTGAAGGCTCTGGATGTTGTAGGGCTGTCATGGTTGACACACCTCTGCAATGTCACGTGGAGATCTGTGGTTTTCATCCTGGGCACAGAACACTGGACCAGCTCTTTTTCCTCTAAAGGATATTTGAGTATGTGTGGGAGTTTGCCCAAGCAAGAAGGTATTTGACCACATCTCTTGTGGTATCCTGCTGGGAGTGCTGTGGCAGTATGGGGTGTCTGGCCTGTTGTTATGGGCCATTTAGTACCTGTACAACTGCAGTGAGAGCTTGGTTGGCAGTACTGGTCTGACTTGTTTCCAGTGGGGCAGCCCTGACACAGGTTTCTAGGCATAATCAAGTGGCAGAAGGCTTCCGCCTTGGTGGCTTCATCTCATCTCTGCTTTTTTTTTGCAGATGATGTGGGCCTGCCATCAGGTGGTGGTCTCCAGCTCTGGAGTGGCTTGGAGCTGAGTGTGAAGTGGCACATATGAGAACTAGCACCTCTAAGTCTGAGGCCATGGTTCTTAGCTGGAAAAGGGCTCAGAGCAGAGCTGCTACTCGGCCACATCAAAAAGAACCAGTTGAGGTGGCTTCCTGGGTGAGGTGTGGGTGAAGTGGAAGAAAATGGATGGCTGCACGAATGAAGACAAAGATAACCTGAGTAAATACAAAATGCAGCTTTAAAGGATGATTTCATTTATATAGCGACTGACTGCAGAAAGTTAGCGACCTCTGCAGACTAAGCTGCACCGTCTGCTGGCTCTGCTTTGTTATAACAACTTTGTTATTACAACACTAACAGTTGGCTTTGGAATATTTAGTAAAATTGAAATTTCACAATTGGACTTAGTCCACACTGTCATTCTATCACAGTACCACACTGGAATTCCCTGTTTGTAGAAGCAGGTGGCATGCTCTGATGCTTGGTTTGATATATATGTGGCCATGGATGATTGGAACACCTGAATTGAATCATTTGGATAGGTGAGTGAATACTTTTTGTGATGTAATTACATTCCATGTAATTAATTTCAAAACTACATTTTGCATTTACTAGGGTTATCATTGTCTAACATTAAATTTTGTTTGATAATCTGAAACACATAAGTGTGACAAACGGTGCAGTAGTGAAGCCTGGCTTCTTTCACTAAAGGCGACTGACGAAGGTAAATCTATCCTTTCAAGGCAGCATCTACAGTAGAAACAGTGATACATGCCTTTATTACATCTCGGCTTGGTTACTTTAACACACTCTATGTTGGAGTCAGCCGGTCTTCGCGTTCACCAGTTGGTTCAAACTGCCGCTGCACATCTTTTGATTGGAACCGGTCAAAGACAGCACATTACACCTGTCCTGGCTTCACTCCACTGGCTGCCTGTGCACTTTACAGTCCATTTTAAGGTTCTTCTATTTGTTTTAAATCCTTAAATGGCCTTGCTCCACCTTAACTTTCTGAACTGCTTTGTCCCTACACTCCTGTCCGAGATCTCGGGTCATCTGATCAGATGCTCTTACATATACGGAGATCTAAGCAGAAGCTGAGAGGGGACCGAGTTTTTCCATTGCTGCCTCTAAGTTGTGGAATGAATTGTCTTTGCATGTTAGACACATTAACTTTACTGCACAAAAAACTCTTAAATAACTCAACATACTACTAGCATATTTTATTTCACCTTTAAAAAAAAACTACTGGCAGTTTCCTTGCACTCCAGCAACACTACTCCTCTGCACATCAAGAACAATTAAAGCCAAGAGGATATTCCTGACCACAGCCTGAATTGCTGTGGTTGTGAGAGAGGTTATTTAGTACTTTTGTAATTGAGGAAATTATGCTTGTAGCGGCTGTTTTTGAAACCCACAGAGGTTTAAATGTTAATTTTGACAGCAGTGTGTTGTCAGTAGCTCCTGTCACAGTCTAAATGTAGCCACAGCCAAGCCCAATGGCCCAATGCTTCAAGTATTGGGCCATTCTGTCTACCTATCAGTGCATGCCATTGTACAGCAATTTGTAATCTATATGTAAATAAGTGCATTTTTCTGGAAAATAGTTGTTTTATTGTGGTTGTAAAAACACACAATATGTAATGGTTTCCTGAAGCATCCGTAAAATCTAAACATAGAATAAAATGAAATGTTCAATAATAAAACAGTGCATCAACAAATTCTGGGATGAATATACAGTATATTTACACATGGGAGCAAACAGAGACACATACTCGCACTCCTCTCTGGGTCCTGTGCTGCTGTGGCCTGGTAGGTGGCTGCTGAGCCTAAATGACTCTGACACTGCCTGAGCCTGTAAGGATCACTGCAGCGGATTTGGGATGCCCTGCTGATATAACACACACGCACACGCACACACGCACACACACAAACACACACACACACACACACACACACGCACACACACGCACACATGCGCTCAAACACACACACACACACACACACACACACACACACACACACACGCACTCAAACACACACACACGCATGCACACACGCATACACACACATGCACGTGCACACACACACCATATTTCAGCACATAACTGCATGCTTCATGCAGTTTTTCTTACTCAGGTGTGCACAAAAAATTTCTACAGAAAGTTTTGGGTTTTAATGCAGATTAAAAAGGCAGATAGAAAAAAAAATCAGCTTTAGATAACACACGTGCACTTAAACTTCACAAGCCTTTGTCTGTCTTAAACTTACAGTGTGTAAATCTCACCACTACATGTCAATAGATTGCAGATCTCAGACAACTGACTTCTGTTTTCTTAGCCCTCCCAATTCAAGTGCATAATCTTAGTTATGGTGGCTGCTGTAGGACAAACAACTCGCCGCTGTTCATCTGTAGTGAGTACAGGCTGGCAGTCCACTGTTTACCTCCGCTGTCAAAATGTGTCCATCTACTTACTCTGGAGGAAGCTGTAAAACTCTGTGAAAGGAGTCTGATATGAGCTGAAGAGTCAGTGAAGCTCCTCTCTGTCTGATGAGAGCAATACTGAGCTGAGCTGCTGAGGATATCCTGAACTCTAAGCGCTGTTATTTACTGTAAGCTGGCACTAATGACACTTTCTTTGAAGTGAATCAAACATCGTTGGACTTGGACACTTAGTGAGTAAACTCTCATGATGTGAGGATAGGGGCAGACTCTTTATCAGAGGGAAAGTGTGATTTCTTTTAGGGCACCTGAGCCCAATATTAGCTAGTGTGATATTAGATTATGGGAGGGTGGCATGTCTAATCTGCTGACAGTAAGAAATATATTATGATTCACAAGTTTCAACATTTTCCAAAGCAGACTCTTTTTCAGAACCCCCCCCCCCCCAAGTGTACAAAGAAAATATTGATATTTGACATTAATGTTGACATTTAATTTCATCCTGTCCTTTGGTATTGTAATGTAATAGGAAGTATTAAAAACCATGGAAGCCCACAGGGGACATGGGAGAAAAAAAAGAGATGTACTTTTGTGAGATCTCACAAAACTTTTTAGTTTTAGGCCCGTGAGCTTCCTCATTAACCCTGATATGGCTGCATGTGTCAGGACATTGAAAGGATCGGCGAGAGATTACAGCAAAATTCACCTTTAATTTATAATTCAGCGGTTCCTGTTGGCCGTAACCACTCCAAAATGTTTTCATGGTCTGACTCTGGCCTCATATGTTGGCTGATAGACTTTTTAACTGTACATTCTCAGAGGGTCAGCGGGTTTCTTTCCGATGTCCTCTTTTCTTCTACTGAGTCTCCTCAGGGCTGTGTTCTTTCACCCCTCTTATTTATTTTATATACCAATGATTGTCACAGCCAGTATCCACAGCACCACATTTTAAATTTGCTGTGGACTCTGTGATTCTGTCCCTCCTCAGCAGTGATGACCCAGATCATGGACCAGAGGTCAGGGATTTCACTGAAAAGTCCTCCTTTTAAAGATAAATGTTTCTAAAATAAAGGAGATGGTCATTGATTTTAAACACAGTGCAGTCACCGTGCCTGTGGTCATTCTGGTAAAAATGTTGAGGTCGTAAACCAGTGTAAACTCCTGGGAACGATCCTTGACAATAAGCTGACCTTTGACACCTACGTAGGCTCACGCTGTAAAAAAGGCCCATCAGAGGGTGGATTTTTACTGGAAGCTCTGTGGTTTTAATGAGGATTTTACATTTATAAAATGTTTTACTGTTTTTTTATTGAGTCTGTTCTTTTTTTTTTTTTTTTTTTTTTTTTTAGCCTGTCATGTCTGGCAGTTTTCGCAATCAGAATATGATCCGAATACGGTGGTGTACCAAACATATTTGCTTTTTCAAGAATAGCTCTGTAAGTTTTACAATAGGCTACTCTTGTTAGTATGTATTTAGTTTGTATTTTAATTTGATTTTATTTATTTATACCAGGCGTGACAGGCAGAAAGGAAAGGTAGGAAAAGGAGTGAGAAAGAGAAAAAAAAAAAAAAAAAGAAAAGAGAAAACAAAACAAAGGTGAGAAAAGAATAATCAAAGAATGATATCCACACATATACATACACATCCACATATCTACACATGCCCATACATACACACACACGCACAATCCTGCTGTTGCTTGCAAGTAATGTGCCTCTGTCATGGAATGTACTCACCAATGGAGGCAAGAAACTGCAATCACGCCCCCCGCGATCCAGAGGCGAACCGGGAAGGACCCAGGGGAAGTGGACTATCCACGGCCCACCAGGACATCAGAAGATGAGAGGCCACACATCCCGATGGCAACTGCACACACTCCCCAGAGGAGGAAGGAGGGAGACCCCAGACGGACCCCCCACGGCCAAACGGCAAGAGTCCAGATACCCAGAGGCAATGAGTAGCCAACCCCCGCCACAGGCCGGCATCCCCCGCACGAGCCGCGAATGCGGCCCCAAGGCCCCAGGCGCCCGAGAACCGCCCGACACCCAGCAGAGCCCCCCCCCACGCCAAAGAGGCCCGAGCCACCCCCAGGCCACAACCGCCAAGGGAGCGGGCCAAGAGCCACGCCAAGACATCCGGCCACGAACCCCGGGATCCACGGGCACCCGACACCCCAGGGGCAGCAGTGGCAACCAGCAGGAAGCAGCAGGAAGCAATAGGGAGTGATAGGGAGGGGTGACTCCCACCCTCCGCAACCATGTCCCACAGGTGCCAAGGTTCAGCAAGCCACAGGCCCAAGCCCTGCTGTCCACACACACACACACACACACACACACACACACACACACACACACACATATGCACGCACACACCCATGCACCACACACGCACACGCACACACATGCACCACACAAGCACACACATGCACCACACACACATACACACACAAATCATATACTCATATTCACACATATGACTGTCACACATTCATGCGCACACACACAGAACTTACATGGACACCAAGTGTGGGCGAGCGGGTACCAGCACAGAGCCAGCGGCACCCCGGCGAAGCAGCCAACCCGGCCCCAAACCACTAGCCAGTCCCTACCCCCGGCAGGGTGCATGAAACTGGGGTGTGGAAGACCCGCCCTCCCCCTCCTCCCACTCAACGTGTTTGGAGTGATATGTTGGGTGTATGTGAGTGTATGGAGTGGGAAGAATATGTATATGTGTGTGAAAACTACAGTGCTATTAAAATTGGAGGGACAGATGTAATGAGCACTGAGCAACAGCGCCCATCCACACCACCCCCCAAGGCCCTCAATGTCTAAGATGTAAATAAAATTGAGGAGCAGGCAGCAGTGAACAGAAGTGGGGCCACCTCAGCGGCTCCACACACTGACCACTGTGTGACACACCTGCCCCCCAAAGCCCTATGTGTACTATGACGTGTTGTGAGCTGTATAATGTAATTAAAAAGGGAGAGTGGGACATCACGCAACATAGTGAGCAGAGCCAAAGAAGTGGCTCTACTCACTGCCGCACAAGCCCCCCTCACCCAAGACCCTACGTGTGTGTGATGTAATGTTTGACTGAGTGGGAGGAGGAGAAGGGCCAGGATATTTAAGACCGGGAGATAGAGAACTACCCCCGGAAGAAGAGAGCCAGCAAACTGCTGGCTCACTAAACACCCCAGTTCCCTACACCCAACCACAGTGCAGGGAAGGCAGGTCCAGGGCCTGAAGTGGCCACACCCCCAGGGCACCACCGTGCCCAAGGCCAGCACCCACAGTCCACACCACAGACAAGCACAACACAAAAACACCCCCCCCCCCCCGCCACACACACACACATACAAAAGACAAAATATCACACACACACCCACCACACATATACAAATATCTCTTTCTCACATACATACACACACACACACACCCACCCACCCACCACACACACAAATATCTCTCACACACACACACACACAAATGTCTCTCACACAGACATCGACACAGACACACACACGCACTCATATACACACACACACGCACTCACATACACACACACACACACACACGCACTCACACACACACACACACACGCACTCACATGCACACACACACACACACACACACACACACACACACACACACACACACACACACACACACACACACAGAGTGGTCCTGAGTCCAGGAAACTACTGCTCCCTCACCTGCGTGCCCCACCACCCCAAAGGATGCGCGGGCACCCCAGAACCCCGGAATGACGGCCAGACATCCCGACGCGGCCCAACCCACCCAACTCGGCGGCACGCCCAAGGGGGCGCAGACCCCCCCAACGCAGGGAGGAGCCCAACCGGGAAACAGGCGACCCCGGGCACCAGGGCCCCAGACCCCACACCCCGACCCCCGCGGAGAAAGCCGGCCACCCGGCCCGGAGCCAGCACCCACCACCACGGGCACCCCAGTCCCACGCCCCAAGACCATAAGAGCACCCGTCCAAGCCCCCACCACCAACATCCAGGGCCCGCACACAGAAACCACAAAACGGCAGCCCCCGTCTCCCGTCCAAGGACCATCAGACATCCGAATCCCCCAGCCCACCCCCAGCCACCTACCGGGTACACCGCGAGACAAGACTACAGCCGATCACCCCCACTAAGTAATGGAGCTGATCAGTGGAGACCAGAGAGATTCGAATTTGTCCAACTGGTTTTTAGAGGTGGCAGACATTCTTTCTAGACTAATGTGCTCTAAAAGTAAATTCCTATAGTGAGTAATGCATAAATCATTTTTAGATTTCCAATTCATGAGGATAGTTTTCTTAGCGATGCATAGGGCAGTAAGAACTATGTGTGATATATTCGCTTCCATGTTTAATTCACCCACATCGCCTAAAACACACAGTTTTGGTGATGCTGGGATATCGCAATTAAAACATGTGGATAGGTCTTCACATGTTCTCTGCCAGAACCTCTGAACAGGTGTACAAGACCAAATTGCATGCATATAGTTCTCAGCATGATTGCCTGAACAGTGGGTGCATATATTTGTGTCTCTGAGGCCCATTTGGAACATCCTGTGCCCTGTATAGTGTATTCTATGAAGAGTTTTGTATTGTATGAGTTGTAAATTTGGACCTTTAGTCATTTTGAAAGTGTTTAAACATATCTGTGTCCAGAAGTTTTCATCTGGGTTGATGGAGAGATCTCGCTCCCATTTTGCAGTAGGGAGGGAAATTGAATCATTAATTTTTAATAAAAACTTAGATATTTTTGATAACAATTTAGGGGTATAGAGATTTAGAAATTCTGTTACCAATACAGGGATTTCTAATTTCAGATCACTGAAATTAAACCTTGCCTGTATGATGGACCTCAATTGTTGATATTCAAGAAATTTGTTTTTGCCAATTCCATATTTTGTAACAAGTTCTTCAAATGAAATAAAGGTTCCATCTTGAATGACATGTTCTAGCGTTTTAATTCCTTTCTCTTGCCATGCTGAAAAATTCAGTACTGTCTTTTTCTGACATATATCTGGATTGTTCCAAATGGGTGTCAGTTTACATGGGATAAGTAAAGACTTTGTTATCTTTAAAAATTCCCACCAGGCTGTCAGAGAGGTGTTTATGTTAAGATTTTTAAAGCAGCTATGATGTTTAATACTGGGGCCAATGAAAGGTAAGTCAGAGATTTTGACTTTTCCACAGAGTGTTTGTTCTAAATCCAGCCATGGGCTGTCTAAGGGGCTAGATTTGATCCACCTTGAAACATACTGCAATCTATTGGCTAAGAAATAGTGATAAAAGTTTGGGAGTTCTAGACCACCACTGCATTTTAGCTTTTGTAATGTCTTCAAACTAATTCTTGAGGTCTTATTTCTCCATAAAAATTTTGAAATGTATGAGTCTAAAGACTTAAACCAAGTAACAGAAGGTTTATTAGGAATCAATGAAAACAAATAATTGATTTTAGGCAAAATCATCATTTTTAATGTGGCAACTCTCCCCATGAGAGATATAGGTAGAGAGTTCCAACGTGTGAGGTCATCCTCTATTGTTTTTAGTAGAGGAATATGATTTAATCGCACCAGGTCTGACAGCTTGGAGGAAAAATTTATACCTAAATATCTAATGTTGCCTGACTGTAGTGAGGTAGTGGTGATGTTCTGAAAGTTACAATTCAGAGGTAAAACCGTTGATTTACTCCAATTAATGGAGTAGTCTGATACAGATGAGAACTTATCTATAAGTGAGATTGTCTTCAGAAGAGTCGTTTGTGGGTTCCCAAGGAAAAGTAATACATCATCAGCATAAAGGCTTATCTTATGATCTGTGTTTTCTGTTTGAATTCCTTTAATATCTACAGTTTGTCGGATTGCTGCTGCTAGCGGTTCAATGAAAATAACAAAAAGTGAAGGAGAAAGTGGGCAGCCCTGCCTGGTACCCCTCTGCAGATTGAAGCTTTGGGAAATAAGATCATTTGTCCTAACACGTGCATTTGGAGAACTGTATAGTGTTCTGATCCAGTTTATGAAGGATGAACCAAATCCAAATTTGTGTAGAACTGCTAATAAAAATTTCCAGTTAACCCGGTCGAATGCTTTCTCTGCATCTAAAGAGACAATTGTGGTTTCTATTTTGCTAATGGAGCAGTAATCTATTATATTTATTAGACGGCGTGTATTATTGGCTGAATGCCGACCCTTGATAAAGCCTGTTTGGTCTGGATGTATAATAGATGGAGGGATTTTTTCTAACCTTCTGGCAAGGACTTTGCAAATTATTTTAAGATCTACATTAATAAGAGAGATTGGCCTGTAGCTGGATGGGAGTGTGGGGTCTTTGCCTGGTTTAAGAAGTAGACTAATGTTAGCAGAGTTCATGTTTGGAGAGACCGCATGATTGCTCTGAATCTGAGCCACCATTCTGAGAAAAGAGGGTTTTAGGACAGACCAAAATTCTTTATAAAACTCTGCTGGAAAACCATCTGGGCCTGGAGCTTTATTATTTGGGAGATGCTGTACTGCTTCGTAAAATTCAGATGGTGAGAAAGATGAATCAAGAGCCGCAGCCTGTTCATCATTTAGTTTAGGTAGATTCATGTTATTGAGATATTCTTCAATTTCAGCATCAGATGGATTAATCTGTGATGAGTATAAGGCTTCATAGAAGTCTTTAAAAGAGTTATTTGTTGTGGGTCATGAGTAATATTACCAGTCGAGTCTTTAATAGAATAAATGGCTGTTTTTTCTTTATTTAATTTTAACTGGTTGGCCAGGAATTTTCCAGATTTATTTCCATGTTCGAAGTTTTCTAAACGCAGCCTCTGTAACATAAATTGTGTCCTCTTATCAATTATTTCATTTAACTCCAGTTTCAGTTTCCTCAGATTGTTAATTATATGTTCTTGTGGTGAAGCAGCATAGGCAGTTTCTAAAGATTTAATTTTCTGTTCTAATTCTAACATAAGTGTCTTTTCTTTATTTTTCTTATGCGAGCAGTAAGATATTATTTTGCCCCGCATTACTGCCTTTCCTGCTTCCCAAAGAACACATGGTGATATTCCTGGAAGATCATTATATTCTAAATATGCTGACCACTCCTTTTTGAAATAATTAATAAAATCTTGTTCTTTAAGTAATGATGTATTAAATCTCCAGTTCCTGATTGGTGATGTGACTCTTTTCTGTGTCAGAGACATAGACACCGGTGCATGATCACTGATAGTGATAGGATGGATCTGAGTGTCTGTGATATCCATCATCATGGAGCTGCTAACTAGAAGATAGTCTAAGCGGCAGGGTTATAATAGTTTTGGATTTTACATTATAGTTTAGTTTTAGTTAGTTTTTACTTTTTTTTCTCTAATTCAGTTAGTTTTAATTAGTTTTCAGAGTGGTTTTTCTCGTTTTTATTAGTTTTTATTTTTGGTTTCATGCTTAGTTTCAGTTAGTTAGTAGTTTCAGTATTAGTTTTAGTATTTTCATACCTGATCAGGTGCAAGATTCAAGGCGCAAAAGTGACTATTGTGTAATGAAAACTTGACAAAAGATACTGTTTAAAGAAATATATTCAACACCCAACTGTTCACAAGACGTGCTCAATGTGTGTAATATTAAGGACACACATGAACATCAACAGGGAGAAACAAAGAAAAACATGAACTCCCAAACTCAATAAATTCTACAATAAACTCCACAATAAACTTCAGCATCAGTGCAGTAGATTAACAACACCTACATGTGGTGTTTGACAAAAACAAACTCTCTGAAGGAGTCAAAGCTCAAATCCAGCTGCATCCTGATGTTCTCACCACCTGAAGCTGCTTCTGTTTTGGAGCTAGCTTGGTTAGATGCTGCTAATTAAACTTGCAGGGTCTTTGTACACAACCTACGGAAGTGTCCGACCTCATGTCCACATTTATGCTTGTGTAGCTGGTGTGTGTGTTAATTACCTTGTGGTCGTGTGCAGGTGTTTTATATGTGGTGCAGGCTGGGACTTCTTTCTTGGTCCTCGCTCTTTGTGCTCAGTTTTTTGGCTGCAAACATATTTGTCCCTGTTTTTTTTCACTTTCTTCATTCCTTCACGTCCATCCTGATAGTTTCAACAGTCTCCTACCAGGAATTTGCTGACAGTTGTGAGTCCTTATATTGATGCTTTGATTATTATTCCTGATTGTTATTCTCTCACTGATAAAGTAGCCGGAAACGCACAAGGACGCAACAGTTTGAGGTGGACTTTGATGTCGCTGGTTTTTCCTGACTGAGAAGTGTTCCGCACATTTTTCATCATCCACAACAAGACTTTCGATTCTGTCTGTGCTCTTGTACTCAAAGAACCTCCATACGGGACTCTGCCGCTTTCTCGGCAGACCGCAGCCATTACAGCGCGTGAGCGCACGCACATGCGCACTCACACAGTTGTCCAATGGCGCTCCCAGCTTAAACTTGGAGAGCGGAAAAAATGATTTCATATCAATCCACAAGGCTTAAAAAAAAAAAAAAACAAGTAAATGAAAGTCAGTTTATCGATAATTTCAGTTAGTTTTAGTTAGTTTTGTAAACTCACAATTCAGTTTTAATTAGTTATCGTTTTTTCCTTTTAATTATAGTTTTTATTTATTTCAGTTAACGACAATGTTTTTTCAATTTCAGTTTTCGTTATTTCGTTCGTTTTCGTTAACTATAATAACCCTGCTAAGCGGGAGTGAGACTTGTGTACTGTGACAAAAAACTATAATCTCTCAGAGTGGGGTGATGTGAACGCCAAGCATCACAAAGACCAAAATCCTTCATGTACTGTTTAAGAATGTCTGCAGACTGCCAGTTCCTCTGACTCACTGCTGTACTGAGCCTGTCAATATCTGCATTAAGCACCAGGTTGAAGTCTCCTCCTATTATAATTGTGGAGTCAGAGTGATCAGAGAGTGAGGTGAAGAAGCTATGAAAGAAGGAGGGGTCATCAACATTTGGTCCATATATGCTAGAAATACATAAATCTGTATTCTGAATAGATAAGTTAAGTATTATAAATCTACCTTCTAGGTCTGATGTAGTATTTCTAATAGTGAAATTTATCTTGTTGTTAATCAATATAGCTACACCTCTTTGGAGTTGTAGCAGGCTGAGTACCTGTGAGGGAACTGTGGGGAGGAGAGAGTGTGCGCAGATGTTCTGGACACATGTGTCTCCTGTAGAAACACAACATCAGCCTGTAAATCATTTAACCGATTAATAATTTTCACTCTCTTTTCCCTCGAACCAACTCCGCGTACATTCCATGAGACAAACCTCAGTGTGCTCATGTCTGAATTAACTGGGGAGGTGTTGGGTGTTCACTAAAGATGTGTGTGGTGTGTGTGTGTGTGTGCGTTCTCGCATGTATCCTGTTTGTCTGCGTGCGTCCTGTATGACTGTGTATCCTGTATGACGCTGTGTCTGCTGTATGGTAAGAATGCTGGGTGCATAGAGAGAATAGAAAAGGAGTGTAAAGTAAAAAAAAAAATAAAAAAAAATAAATAAAATAAAAAAAAAAAAAAAAAAAGAAATGATACGGTGCAAACACCAAAGAGCCTCTCCAAAGTGAAAAACAAGCACAAAAAACTCAACATCTTAACAAAACAGTGCACTATGCTGACTGAACCTGCATTAATTGTCATATACGGACATGTCTAATGAACCTGAAAAAAAGAAGTAATGAAGATTTACAGAGAAAGGCGTTGTTGTGAACACAGATCACCTGTTAGATCAGTACAGCCATGGCGTGGTTTCCTGGTCGCGGTACAGCTGTCCGTTCACGTAAAGTTTATCCACCGCAATGACAGCTCGGGAGCCTCCTTGGATGTGTTTTTTCCGGATCGGGAACAGGACCTTGCGTCGCTCCAGGATCTCCTTGGGAAACTGGTCGTTAACGCTAAAGTCCGTTCCTTTCAGCTCCCGGCCGCGGCTCTTCACCAGCTCTTTTTGTTTGAAACGCTCAAATTTGGCCACGATCGGTCTCGGTCTGTGTCCTCCGGGTCGCTTTGCTCCTATGCGGTGAACACGATCGAAGGTGATGGTCTTCACTGTGTCCTCCGGGAGCTTCAGGTAGGTTTGAATAAATTCCTTCACTGTTGTCTCCGGGTCTTCTTCAGCCTTCTCCGGTATTCCCGAAAACACGAGGTTGTCCCTCATGGTGCAGGCCTGGAGCTCGGTGACGGTTTCCTTTATCTTCTTATTGTCCTCAGAGAGTCGGTGAATCCCCTCGGTGAGGGAACTCACCGACTCTCTGAGGACGGCGTTTTCCGCTGCAAGCGTTTCCACCTGCTGCTGGCTAAACTCTACAGACTCGCGGAGAGCCTGAAACTCCTTATGGAGAATTTCCAGGATGGCAAGGCGAGCGTCGAAACTGGACAGTTTCTTATCTATGGACTCCAAAATATCCACCACTTCGCTGGAACGTGAAGAACCGGCCTCTGGGGAATCTTCAGGGCGACTCCTCTTGGTGGATGGAGCTCCTTTGTTGCCGGAGGGAGTCGGCGTCTTGTCTGGTTTACCCATGACAACTCGCTAGAAACACTCGTCAATATAAATCTGCAGACTGTCCAGGTCCTCTTCGCCGTCCTCCAGTGCGCTTCAGTTAGTGACTATTTACCTAATGTAAATTTTATAGCCTGTAAAGTTGTTTATAACTAAGCTGGCTAAGAAAATTACTCACTAAAGTGTCTAACAATCACTGACTTGCAGCCTTGCTCGATACTGCCGGGATTCGCGTTGAAGTCTCGCGTTACTACAGCATAGTCTGTAGGTTTGAATGTTTTAGTGACGTCTATTGAGTCTGTTCTTACATTTAATCTTATCTGCTGGTTTGGATTTTTAAATATTAAGAACAGTAACCAGCTGCTGGGAGTTGTAAAGGTGTGTAGAAAAACTGCTGGCACAGCCTTCAGTAACCTCACTGACTTAGAAAAGGTGAGGTCAGTGAAAAAGGCCAGATGGCTCCTAGCAGACCCAGACCACCCACTGCAGCAGGAGTTTAAGCTGCTTCCCTCTGGATGCAGATATCAGGTGCCAAGATGCAGGTTGAGGGAATCTTTTGTCCCGCCAGCGATTAAGCTTTTAAATGATTTGTTGTGATTCTATGTATTTTTTATGTATGTTTTATGGTATACATTTAATTTTTTTATCTGTATTGTACTACTGGCTGTAGAAATAATTGCCCCCTTAATAAAGATCTTTAAGTCTGACATCATTTCCGGGTCCAAATGCTCCTAAATCAACAGCAATGGCATAACCAATGACTGTTCACTATTAAAGATGATTGTAACATACCTTATCAACTTCTCTTTCTCACTGGTAAAATGACAGCTGAGTGTGTGAGTCGGATCGTTAAAACAACCAGGGACGCAGCATTGCGGCATATTGATCAGGTGACAGTTTGGACCTGGAAATGAAATTCTACGTCATCACTTAAAAACTGGATTGAAATCGAAGGAACGAACCTACTGACTGTCTCGCTCTCACACATCACAACTTCACTGATCGCCACAAACACACAAAGCGCTGTCCCGCCAATCAGTGATGGAGGACATACCTATTTATCTATATCAAATATATTCTTAAATTAAAAGCTCAAGCTGAGTGTGTTTGCATCTTTCTCTTTTTTCCTCCCATGTGCCTTGCGGGTTCTGTAAAAACACGTCCTGGTGTTGAAAAATTCTGTAGATCTTAGGATCAAATACACTCTTTCCTACCTATTAAACCATTGTGTTGTTGCACTAATAAAAATCCATCCATCCATTCTCTTCTGTTTATCCTTTTCAAGATCGTGGGAGGGCTGGAGCCTATGCCAGCTGTCATAGGGCGAGAGGCAGGGTACACCCTGTAATGAACAGATATACCTATATATTAGAATTTATAGAGTTCAACAAACTGATTAGAATTTTAATGTGAATGTGTACTGCACTGCATGTACGCAAAATGTACACGCCCCCACACTGTACACAGTGGAGCGATTTGTCATCTGAATAGC